>JAKLMK010000008.1:0-237962 GCA_022813445.1 Neophaeococcomyces aloes | reverse complement strand
CTCCCTTGCCTCCCTTGCCTCCCTTGCCTCCCTTGCCTCCCTTGCCTCCCTTGCCTCCCTTGCCTCCCTTGCCTCCCTTGCCTCCCTTCTCTCTTACTGAATCTCCTTGCTGTGTTATCTCCAACGTACCTTCTACCCCGTGAAGATGAGTGAACAGATTGACTTGGCAGCATACCTCTTTACAAGACTTCGACAATTAGGTGTCGAGTCCATCCATGGAGTTCCAGGAGACTACAACTTGCAAGCACTGGACTACATTGAGCCGGCAGGCATAAACTGGATCGGCAATGCCAATGAGCTCAATGCCGGATATGCCGCTGATGGATACGGTCGTATCAAGGGCATATCTGCCCTGATCACAGCATTCGGTGTTGGTGAACTCTCAGCAATCAATGCCATCGGAGGTGCTTACGCAGAGATGTCACCAGTAGTCCACATCGTTGGAGCACCACCCCTACCAGCTCAGAATGCACGAGCTTGTCTTCATCATTCGCTGGGAGATGGAAACTTCAGGATCTTTGCAGAAATGTACGCCAAGCTCACGGTAGCACAAGCCAACCTCACTGATACAGCAACTGCTCCTTCAATGATCGACAACACACTCCGACAGTGCGTTCTCCAAAGTCGACCAGTCTACATTGAACTCCCCACAAATATGGTCAGCCAGAAGGTGTCGACTCGCTCACTCAAATTTCCAATCGACCTAACCATTCCTCACAACGACGAAGGCTTCGAAGACGCCGAGGTTGAGCTGATCCTTGCACGAATCTACGCCTCGAAGCAACCATTCATCATAGTCGATGGCTTCACTGCAGCTCTAGGCATTACAGCCGAGGCTGACGAGCTAGTTCGTGTGACTGGATTTCCCACCAGCACCACATCCTTCGGCAAGGGTATCGTCAACGAAACTTACCCAAACTTCCACGGCATCTACGCCGGCGAGGCAGGCAAGCAAGTCTATCGTCCCTGGGCCGAATCCTGCGATCTAATCCTACGCATTGGCCCACTATCCTCCGACGTCAACACATACGGCTTCACAACCATCCCCAACCCAAAATACACAATAGACTTCCACCGTAACAGCGTAGAAATAGGCGGCACAAACAGCTTCACAAACGTCCACGTCAAGCCTCTCCTCCGCAAAATTCTCAACAGAATAGACAAATCAAAACTCCCACGCTACGACCCCTACCCCGACTTAGGTAACCCCCGCCAACAACTCGAAGCCCTAGCGCCCGCCCAATCAGACAGCGCAATCGACCAAGAGACCTTCTGGCAACGCATCAGCACATGCTTCCGCGAAGGCGACATCATCCTCACCGAAACAGGCACCCCTTCCATCGGCGGTCGCGACTTCGTCCTCCCCCCACAAACAACACTAATAAACTCCGGCATCTGGCTCTCAATAGGGTACATGCTCGGCGCCTCGCAAGGCGCAGCCTGTGCCCAACGCGACATAATCCACTCCCTCAATCCCACCAACCCACCCTCCCTTTCCAACCCTCTAACAACACCAACCCCACCCTCCCCCCGCTCCTCTCAAAGAACCTTCTCCGGCCGCACAATCCTGTTTATCGGCGACGGCTCCCTCCAAATGACCGCCCAATCCCTCTCCGACACAATCCGCAACAAACTCCCGCTAACAATCTTCCTAATAAACAACGACGGCTACACAATAGAGCGGTTTATCCACGGCATGCGTGCGCCATACAACGACATCCAGCCCTGGAATTATTTACTTGCGCCGCAGTATTTTGGAGCGGATTTGGAGAGTGTGGAGTATCCTGTTGTTACGCGCTGTGCGAAGAATTGGGGGGAGTTATTTGAGGTGGTTGAACAGAAAGAGGTGAGGGAGTCGAAGGGGTTAACAATTGTGGAGGTGAGGATGGGGAGGGAGGATGCGCCTGATGCGTTGGTTAAGTTGGTTGCTGGGGCGGCGAGGAGGAACAGTGGGGCCACGGGGCCGGCGGGGAGTGAGGAGAAGGCTATTAAGGCTGCTGGGTGAATGGGCTTTGGTAATCTTGTTTTTCAGTTGCTGCCTTATCTGACTTCGAAGGGTCATTCCGATTTTGGTTTCTCCTGATAGGGATGGTTGCGTGTGTGTCCTCAAGCATCTCTGTTTGGTGTTGGTGCTGGTGTTGGGCTGTTTTGATGTGTTTCGTTTTCTACGCAGCGTTTGGGAGTGAAAGGAAAGCAAGCAGTAAGGCATCCGCTTCTGTCGTTCGATTTTTGTGTCAGGACTAAATCTAGATTTCCGTATTTCTCGTCTTCATATCACGGGCAGTGAAGCTATACTACTTCTACAATACCATCTACAGTGCTTCCCCAGACTCTCCATACTTGGACATCAAAACCTCTCACTACCTACCTCTCCTATCTCCATTTCAATACTCCTTCACCTCCACGCCACTCATTCACTTTACTTTATTTTGATTTACTTCACTTTCCCTTCCTTCCGCTCCTCCTCAACCTCCCTCTCCACCTCAACCGGCACCACAAAGCCACCCCCTAACAAAATCGCCGGCTCCTCAATCCTCTTGTGCTCATAACTCAGCGTGCCCACCCCACCAGCCTCCATAATCAACGCCGTCTCCGTCAACGGTTTCCCAACCCACCTTATAGCAAAAGCCCTTAAAATATGTCCATGCGCCACAACGAGCACATCGCCATTCTCACCACCCGTCTCATCGGGCGACCGCCCAATAACATGTTTATGGTATTTCTCTCGAATTTCGGCGATAAGATCGTCGACGCGCGCTACGACGTCGGAGGGGGATTCGCCGTCGGGACAGCCGTCGCGCCATATGTCCCATGGTTGCTTGAGGCCTTGGGCGGCGCGCTGGGAGCGGATTTCGGAGGATGTTATGCCTTCGTAGGCGCCGTAGTCCCATTCGCTGATGCGGGAAGTTACGGTTATGGGGGCTGTGGTGTGGCGGGTGCTTTTTTGGAGGGTTGAAGGGTCGGTGCTGGTTGAGGGGTCGGAGGAGGGGTCTTTTTGCCAGGGGTAGGGCGGATGGCACCCTAGGTCGAGGAGCTCGAGGGTGCGTTGGGCGCGCTGACGGGGGGAGACGTAGCTAGTGGTGAAGGGTTAGTTTTGTTTTAGTTTTGTTCTTGGTGGTTGTGGTTGTGGTTGTGGTTGTGAGGAGGATGCGTGGGTTCGTGCTGGAATGAAATGTAGGTGGGCTTTGCTGTGAGCTAGGATTGCGTCTTTTGTGTTTCCTGCTCGTGTTCGGCTGTCTACTCATGAGGGGGAGTAGACGTACATAGCTTTCAGCTGGCTCGGTACGATGAGTCTATCGTTGCCGACTAGGGCTTTTCCTGTTGCTCGGACTCGTTTCTCACCGTCCGCGGTCAGAGGGATATCGGTCGTGCCTGTATGTTTTCCTGAGAGTGACCATTCTGTCTCGCCATGGCGGACTATGAAGCAGCGCGGAGTGGTCATTGTCAGCTCAGAGGGTCTCTGTTTTCTTTCCGGAGCTCCCGAGTGAACTGCTCGGGTGATCAGATCTTCGTAGGTGTATGGAGGACGAGGCACAGGTTAGTGATAGTCGCGTCAAGTCAAATAGGATTGAAGCAGTAGGAACACTTGAACAGTAACAGCAACAGGAGGATGGTCTGATGTAGTTAGCATTTCATTCTTTACTCATTTGTTTGAAGCATTTCCCGAAAGCAGTCCGAGTGTGATGACGACGGAAAGTTAAGAACATAGAACATAGAACATTTCCATTCCCATGTCATGGTAGACGGATAAATTACATGTGCAGAAGAATCGTCATTCAGTTAGATTATGTAATACTGCACCTCAAGCCCCTGATTTGATATGTTTTGCTATGAACTTTTGTACTGTTAAAGCGTGGCATGTATGCTCAGTTCCGACAGAAAACCAGTGTTTCGTGTATTTCAGTCGATACGCACCCTTGTCAACCAGAACCAGCGTGTGTGACTAAGGTTGTGTGCACCACTTCTGTATTACCTTCCTACTTCCTCAAGAGGCTGCGGTAGCGGAATGAACTCCTCCTCGTTGTTTGGATCGTCTTGCGGTCTCGGAGGTATATCCGACGTACCTTTGGAGCTAGGTCTACCATTCGAGCCTCCAGTATTGGCTGGTTGTGAATTCTGTCTCGATTGAGCAGATCCTTGCATCGAGGCCTGGCGCTGTTGCTGCTCTTGGTTTTGGTTTTGAGTTGAAGCGTTCCGTGACACCGCAGGACTGTTCGCAGCTGGGCCATCCGAGTTCCAATTTGCATTACCACCCCAGTTCTGATTACCATTACCATTGCCATTGGTGTTGCCCCAACCATCTCCAGAGTTATTATTGGTAGCATTGTTGTTAGTAGTGTCCCACCTGGCATTGTTTTCCTTGTTTTGTAATCCTTGGTCTGATTTGGTCTGATCAGATGCTTTGCGGTTAGAATTTGCAGTCATAGGTCGCAAAGGAGGAAGATTGTACTTGAGGTAGGGATAACTTGGTGCTGGCACAGTGACAGGAACAAGCTCATCGGATCCTGCGGTAGGAACTGGTGTTGAAGGTGGACTTGGAACTTTCCCACCAAGCGCACTTTTCGCTCTCATCAACATCTCGACCAAGGTTTGCTTGTCGAGATTCTGCAAATCTGTTACTTCTTGGTTGCTTGATGGTTCAACATCAATTTCGATACCGATCTCGTCGAGAACCTGCTCCCTGGTTCGGTATTTGAAGACAAAGCGGGCGTAGGGATTATCGAGGGTATCAATGTACTCTGGCGTAATGCTCTTCTTGTAGTAGCGATAACCTGGACCAGGTTGAACTTGCTTTGTTGAGCTACGTCCCGCAGCAATGGATTTTGGTACATCAAATCGAGGTTCCTCTTCAGCATCAGGTTTGGGGTCATCTAAATTGATGGCTCGTAGGGAATAGTACGGACCATGAGGACCGTACAGGTTGCGGGCGATATCCTTTTCGAGAATTGATTCTTGCGCTGGTTGTGCCGCTTTGTTGTCGGCTCCGTCAGCGATCCAATTGTCACCTGAGGTATTAGCTTGAGCAGCGCTATTGTTGTTTTTGCCCCAGCTATCGCCACTGTTGTTATTGTTGTTATTGCTATTACTGTTGGTGTTGCCCCAGTCATCGTTGGCGGCGTTGTCGTTGTTGTTATTGTCGTTGTTGTTGACCCAGTCATCGTTGTTGCTATTCCCTGCGTTACCATTATCGTTACCTTGCTCCCAATTGTTATCCTGGCTGTTGACGTTGTTATTGTCGTTGCTATTATTATTCCACCCGTCATTATTGGCCCCATTTTGGTTACTGTTACTGGTGTTATTCCAGTCATTATCATTGCCCACGTTCTGGTTGCCGCTGCTCCAATTTTGGTCGTTGTTGTTCGTGCTGTCAGCACCATTGCCTTGGGCTCCCCAGTCGCCGCTATTGTTGTTCCCGTCGGTGGTATTCCCAGGTTTGCCAGCCTGAGCATTCTGGCTTGCATTTTGACCCGGATCTTGACCGGACTGATTGTAGGACGTGTTCTTAGGGCTGATGTCTTCCTCGAAACGAGCTGGGACAAACATTGGTGGAGGTAGACTACCTGAACCAGGAGGTCCTACTATATAAGGTATTGGTTGCATGTGTGGTGGGCAGTACAAAGGCCAGGAAGGAATTCCACGAGGAGGTATATGTGGTAACCCTGGATGAACAGGCATTGGCATTGGCCAAGGGAAGTGAGGTTGCGGAGGTCCAGGCATATGGTAATCCGGAACTGGAGCATGTTGCAGTGGGTGTGGGAGCCATGGCTGATTGATATTTGGTAATGGATTTGGGAGGTAATCCTTAGGCGGCTGAAAAGAGGTACTCGGTGGAGGATTGTTGGACCTGGATGACTGCGAAGCCTGTCGGGGAGCATTGGTATTGCCTCGATTTGTGTTTCCGCTTCCTTGCCTCCAACCTTGCTCAGGATGATCGTCCCATCCGTTTTGTGATCTTTGTGTTCGTTGTGGTGCTTCTCGTTGAGATTGATCTCCAGAATTGTTACGTTTTGCCGACCCATTCCCGTAGCCCCATTGCCCTGGAGGTTCGTCACGGTACTTGTCATCATTATATGTTGTATTCGATGGCCTGCGTTCTCGAGGATCTATCCGCTGTGATTCATAGCGAGGACCAGAGAATCTTCTGTCGCTGGAGCGCACCCGGTCGTACGATGATGATCGCCCCGGTAGTGGTCGCTGTGTTGACGGTCGTCCATGGTTTCGATACCCTTTCGTGGACTGCTCGTTAGCCGATTGTTGCGATGATCCAACATTTGAGCCCCAATCCCAATGGACGCGCTTCGGTGGCTGATCAGAAGTGTTCCGGCCATTTTGGTCTTGCCAATCATCAGGGTAACCTGCCGCATAGTCATAGCTTGGTGAACGAAACCTCTGCTCGCTTGGCAAACGTTGGGCAGAGTTTATGTGCAGCTCCAAAGGCGGTTGTCGTTGGTGCCAGACCCACTGGCCACCATCGTTGACGCCATTGTGCCTTGGTGGTTCTTTTGAGTCACTCGGTCCATCGAACAGACCACCTGCCATGCCGAAGAAACCACCAATCTCTTCTTCAATTGCTACCGGTGCAGCAGCAGGTAGCTCCTTCACCACCTCGTCCTCCTCTTGCTCTTCGCGAGTTGGCCGATCGCCAAAGACATCACTATCTTCACCAGAAGAAGAGCCTTCATAATCGGCATCTCCCTTATTAAGTGCTCGGCAACGGAGAACAAGGACTTCGATCGTTCCAAGATCGTCAAAGTGGCTTCCCTTAAAACCTTCTGCTGGGTCGGCAACTGCAACTCAGATCAGTAAATATGCCTTGTTGAGTTGTGCATGCTACACACCAACGTTGTGGTTGTCGAAACGCCACTGCCTACCCATGTAGATGCCATCACCATGCGACTTCTCTTTCTGACGCAGGAGAAAATCAATCTCAGTTCTGTGGGCAGGCCGATTCTTTTTCGGAGGCTTCAGATTGACACGGCTACGGTTGCATTGGTAGTTGCCATCGATGAACACTACCATTGCAAGTCCTTCATAGATAAAGCCTCTTGACGTTAGTCGTATCGTGAACCCAGTGGGCTTGTTGGAAACGATAATGAAAGATTCGACAACACCATCGCCATAGGCCGTGCCATGTTCTTGAAAGGGAGCACTTGTGTCAGCCCACTGTATGCAGCAGGAAAGCTGCCTTAGTTGTGGCATCTCTTCAAAGGACTGGTGCAACTGGGCCACCAGCAGAAAGCAGGAGACCTAGAATGGTGGCTTGTATCTTCCGATGGACGGTTAACACATAGAAAAGAGTAAATTTCAAGAGTATGCAAAGTGAGTTAGCACAACGACTTCCACCAGACTTCCACCATTTCGCGTAAAACATAATTGGCGTCGTTGAATCACGTCTTTGTGAAAGTTAGTAAGGCTAATATTCTTACACATTCCAGCGAACCTCGACAAGAATAGTTTATCCTGCTGTCCTTGATGTCGTCCATCACACAATTGTACCATTCTATCCACATCACTTAGAAGTTCTGCTGCAGTCATCGGACTTGCCATATTCTGAGCCCGTTCCAACATCGACGGTGAACTTGTACTGACTCCAGAATTGGAGTTGCAACCTTGATGTCAGAATTGTGCATCTCAAAGAGGTGGATAGATGCAAGTCATGGTCAGTTGGCATTGTAAAGGTTTGCAAAATCCCTTCACTAGGACGTATTCGTGGTGAGACGGGCACATAATACTACTAGGACACATCTCAAGCTGTGGCAACCTGCTACTTTGAATGGTCGCTCTCTCTAACTAAGTAAGAGGCAAGCAGGACGAAACCAAACACAGGAAGCCTGAGATATCGATTATGGCCAGTACAGCAAAAGAACTTGAAGCTCACATCAGACAATAAACATCGGTTACACCAGTCTAACTGGATTCGAAATGGCGTTCAACGCTGATTTCCTACCTATCCTTTTGATCCACCATCCACCGACAAGGACATGCCTCACACCTTTATTGCCCCTAGCACACAGGAGAAGACGGAGAGCGTGTGTGCTTCGGCGACAGCTATGTGCAGACGCACTGTTCTCTTCTCAAGCTTCGCACGATGAACGATCTTTGTTTGCCACCAATGCAGTTTATTGTATTGCTGTTTGGACGGCACAAAACATCACATTTTCAGTTTCAAAACGCTTTAGACACAACCGATTCGCAAAAATGAGGAGACTCTCGTATGTGTGAATTGCTGGAAGTCTCATCTGTTGGTTCGCATCTTTACAATGAGCTACATTAGTGAGAATCACCAAGGTAAGTTCTATTGTCACTTCCATATATTTCCATATGTATCTATTTGGCCATGATTGATTAGGGGGCTTTTGTAACTTGTAACTTCACTTTGACAGTCTGAGTTGTTTGATATCAAAACACTACGACAGTGCTCGCCTGTCATGGCGTTGATACCTGGGTTTGAACATGTTCTTTGCATTCAACCGACCGATCTGTCTGTCCTACTCAACACTATCCTAAAGAGTCAATCAAAATGTCACGATGATCGTAACAGCTAAGTACCACTAGAAAGACAGACATAAAAGATCTATGGATGTAAACATACCCATAAAGACTAGAAGGTAATCATGAACCACATCCCGATATGCCTGCATGCATCAGGACCTCGTTCACATACCAATCCACTACCACAGCACAGCGCCTGTCTCTTCCACTCAAAGAGTCACTGAAAGGCAACATGTCGACCAGCCCTGAGGAATTACGACCACGAAATTGCAATCATGATCATCGCCCCCACAGCCATAGCCCCAAACTGCATGATTGTCCGGCCCAGCTCCTGAATCTTCGTGTTCCCCTTCTCGTTCTCCAACAACTCCGGTATCACGCCCACAGTGCCAACATACAAGAACGTCCCAGCCGTGAAAGGCAATAGCGTATCACTCCACTGTAGACTAGTACCAAACAACCCTGTCACATCACCTGCCGCACTCGAGGCGTCGCCAGACCCATATTCTTGAACTACAATGCCGATGATGGTTCCTAGGAAAGCGCCGATTGCGGTGACGAATTGTGCGCCCATGGCGTTGCGTTTAGTGAAGCCGGATTGGATGAGGAGCGCAAAGTCGCCTACTTCGTGGGGGATTTCGTGGAAAAAGACCGCCATTGTGGTCGTTGCGCCTAGGGCGGGGGAGGAGTAGAAGGAGGTAGAAAGGGCGAGGCCGTCGGTTATGTTGTGAGTGAAGTCTGCTAAGAGGTTTAGGAGGCCAGCGAGTTTGACGGATGGGCTGATTTCTCTGGCTTCTTCTCCTTTGGTTGTGTGCGGGGTTAGTGAGGACTCGGCTGGTCCGACTTTGTCCTCGGATTGATAGTTATCGTTGTGGTTCATGGTGGTGTCTTGGTGGGCACTTCGTGATGAGGCTGTTGCTCGTTTGCGGATGTTCATGTTCGTGGCTGCCAGTTGGGCGATCACGTCTTTGGTCTTTCGGCCTTTGGAGACGTTGGTGTCGTTGTATGGTTTTTGTTTCAGCCTTTGCTCTTGTTGCTGGGCTGATTCTGACCGTGCCAATTCCTGGAGGTCATCCTGGAGACGATAATCGGTTTGGTCGATTTTCTCAGCCTGAGTGTCGAGATTGTGTTCATTTGTGCCATGGCTGTGACTGTGCGCGCCAGTAGCGATTCGTAGTGATTTGTCCATTGCCATGAATGTTGCCAGACCGATGAAGATGAATACACCGAGAATAAGGTTTCGGTTTGGTTCAAGGAAAACCATCCGTATCTTAGCATCTGATTCATCTTCACCAAGGAAGATTTCAGGAAGTAGATGAAAGAACGTATCACCTAGGAGGCCTCCTACTGCAAAGGCAACCATTATGGAGAGAGATGACGGGTCGATGTTCGGTGGACATAGTGCCAGCAAAAAGTTGGGTGGACCAGAGATATAGGCTGTGGCTAGCAGAGCATTGATCGCTGGTTTCGAGGAGGGAAACAGTATTGCAAAAAGCTTGGTGGTGAAAGATCGTGTTTTGAGAGAGTCTGCTTCCTTCTGTGTTGCGAGACGCAGAATATTCTTAACATCATCAGCACCTATTGAGATCTTGTCTTTTATGCTATCCAAGGTATGCGTGGAGGAGGACTTGACCTTCTCAAGTGCGTCCCCTGCTACCAGCACGAATAGCACGAGAAATGTGATGCTTGTAATAGTCCGACGTGACAATCGAGGTGCCATGTTGATACCGAATGCTGATATATTGTTCAAAGTCGTTATGTGTAGGTAAGCACGCGACAGATGTTGCTTGACAATGTGTACAGAGTGTCTCTCCTGAGCTACGTCAGCGTAAGATTTCGAAGTGAAGGTTCAGGGTTCCAGGATTCTGCAGTGCGCTAATGAAATTGTTATCGATAACACTTTTTCCGGAATCCATTTCATGAGTTTGCAACAATCTTCACCGTAGCCAACGTCAATACTCAATTGCTCAACCATACACACTTACTCGCAGTCATGGGTCGCGAATTACAGAAGAGGAAGAACAGGTCTTCAAGACCGAAGTCTAGGCCGAAGACAATCGGGAGAACCAAGGCAGGCAAGAAGAAGGTCAACTTCCAAGGAAACGAAACAATTGCGCAAAATTGGTATGATAGACCTTACCCGGCAGACACCATGTGCTGAGAACTTGCAGGGATAAGAGTCAGACTCTCGAACAGAACTACCAGCGTCTAGGTCTTTCCACGAAGCTCAACTCGAACATTGCCCGCCCGAAGCGAGTCAAAGGCCAAAGCACAAGCCAAACAGAGAACGAAAAGCACGACAGTCTCGGCATTGCATCGACCAGCGCTCAGGCTTCCTCAAAGCCAGAGGAAGTACGTGTCGAGCGTGATCCCGAAACCGGCCGGATCTTGCGAGTCATTCGAGCAGAAGACAGCAAAGCGTCAAGAAATCCCTTGAATGATCCACTGAACGATTCGTCCGACGAGGAGATGGAAGTTCACGAGACTGGCTCCAGCAACATTGTGGCACAGCTGGAAGCACAAGCACAGAAGGAAGCAGAGATCGAAGCAAAAAACAAGAGACCACGACAGCAGAGCTCGAGGGAAGAGGAATGGATTGCAAAATTGGTCGAGGCTCATGGTGACGATTTTGCAGCAATGGTCAGAGACCGCAAGCTAAATCCAATGCAACAGAGTCAAGGAGACATTTCCAGAAGAATAAAGCGGTGGAAGCAGAAGCATGGTTGAAGAGCTGTGGAATGTCCTGAAAGTTGGCGCGAGCTCGATACACTTCATGCTAATAGATTGCCATGAAAACATGGTGAAGGTTCATTTGTACGAGGAGGCCACATTGCTGGCACAATTTCTCCGGGATGATGCTTTATTAAAGCTTGCGACAAACAAAAATGTCTTGCATCGTACTACAAAGGCGCTGGTCGATCGACAAAGGTTCAGTCGCTGGAGATATAAGACTGTCAAGTTACACCACATACATGAGCTGTTGAAACCGGAATGGGAATCATTCTCTGTGAAATCATGCATGGTGACAGACACCGAGTGTGCACATGCGTCTGTGCCAGACCTCTTCTGAAAGTCTCATGTTGGCGCACCACGATGTTGTTGGACTGCACCGGGTTAGTCAAACATGAGACTGGCAAGCTGGTGGCGTGCAGTCCGCACACAGGTAGGTACTTACAATGTGCCAGCGATCAGCTTTGAAATTTCATGCGAATCGCGACTGCCCCTTGAGATCTGGAAAGAGGCATCACGAAACACATTCTCACTGGTTCGGAACATCTTTGACCTGACTCTTTTTGCCAATGACGCAAGCAAGATCCTGTCTATTTTACATCTCAAGCTTTTGACATGGAGGAAGTCAGTGTCAATATGTCTCTCCTGGTCTTGAGTGAACAGATTCAATACGCATCATCTTCCGGTTGAACCAGACCTGCACTTGGAGTTGAAGAGGACCAACTGTCGCCGCTGCTAGAGATTGTCAAGTTTGCTCAACGTGAAAAGGTGCGAGGTCTGTTGCCAACATGTTCAATATTGGTAGACCCGAGTTACCCCAAGGGGTCATTCCGAGCAGACTAGGCATATTGCCTATACTCATAAGGAGGAAGGAGCAGAACAGAGGAAGGAGCGAAAATTCTGCTCGTTAAGACCAAATTCCCATTTTCTGTTCTACTTATCTCTTCTCTCTGCAAGTTGCTTGTATAGCAAAGGATTATCGCTTATTGTTCTTGACTCCGACGACGATATTCTACGAAAAGGTATGTGCTCTCGCTTTCGTGCTCTGAGACAACTTCTGGTGTCATGCCAGAGTTCCGCATGGAAATGATGACAGCAGACAGTGAGCATAGCTCTGTGCTGTTTCCAATATGGCATAGGAGCTTTGCCTGCTGTCAAAGCACCGTGAAACAGACAGTTTGGCTCTTGTCGTTAATTAACGGATGGGTTTACGACAAAGTTTGTGCAGTCGGTTTGTTGCAGAGAGCAAATACCTCTGCAAGGCACTTCGCTGTCTGGGGAACTTAACAGAAGCTCTTCTCATCATGTTCTCCCGACCATCCCAATCTTGGGCAGAGCGCTACTGGCAGAAGACTAACATGGAGGTATATAGTATAATACGCTGCGTCGCAGCAGTTCTACGAGGTGACACGGTAAGCCAATGTCTTGCTATGCTCTTTGCAAATTCAGAAATTACCTGAGCCTTTCCCAACCATACCATGAGCTGTGCCAGACGGACTCTTGTTCCTTGCGACCGATGTCTCCTCACAGCACAGTGCACTGTTTGTCAAGAGAAGCCGTGTCAGACACCGATCAAATTCACATCAGTGGTTTCGCTGTTCACAATCAGGTCGACTGTGCCGCAGAATGCCTATTTTCGTTCGAATCGACATCTTATCTGAGTCAACAGTGGAGTTCTACTTGGCACGATGACTTGTCCTCTGGCGTTTCCATCTTGCATGCTCAGTCAAACAGCGTTCGAGATGAGTGGTTGGTGAGGGTAAAACACTCATATACTCGGCATCTTCACATCACTCTGTCGTTGCTGTCCTTGTTCTTCGTGTTTCCCAAGGTTAGCAACGATGATGTGAATCCCAGGTGATATTTCATGCTGGTCGATTTATCGACCTATCGTCACTTCAGAGTTAGTTCTCCTGATGCCTCGTTCAGAAGCATCGAGGAACCGCTCACTCTGCGTTCAACAGTCAATCTACCTGTGGAGGTAGAAGGATACTTAAGAAGTGCTTCCCGTCGTCCATTTACATCCTTTCTTTCTTCCCAGAACAAGTCATACATATCACTAACGACCGATCGACCATCGATAGATCGAAAGATCAGTATTCAGCTTTGACCTTTCTTTGGTAAGTCCATTCCCTCAGCCAGACGAAAGACAATGAATGTCGCTTCAAACCACTCCCTAGGACGTTCAGTTCAAGCTGTTTGCTATGAGGTCTGGACAATGTTCTCCGAGAAGAGTTCATTGCTTGTCCTTATTGCGTGAGCCTGACCACAGGGCTGACATCTTTGTACAGCAATTTCACAGAAGTACGACATCATGGTGGGCACTAGAACCAAGCGATATGCTCCTATCGACGAGATCGATGAAGAGGAGCTTGTGAAAGTCGTGGACGAATTCGTGCATCAGAACTCGACTACACAAGCAGCTGGCGATGAAAGCCAGAATTTTGATAGCAATGTGTCAACGAACCGTTCGAAGTCGACTATCAAAACTCACTTCAAACCTACCAAAGTCGTTGCACTCAAGGTCAGGACTGATATCACTTCTAGTGCAACAGAGAGCAATGTCAGTCCTTCACGGAATTCGCCAATATCAGCAACACCGTCGCCTGCACAAAATCCAAATGGCATCATCAAGAAGAGAAGCCCTCGTACCAGGAATGTTCCAGCAGGCCAAAAGCTCATACTTGAATTACAAGGTGTCAGATATTACAACATCACACCCAAGAAGCTTGGAAAGATGGGCATTCGACCCAAGAGACTTCCCCCAGGTTTTTTCCCTTACAGCAAGAAGAACTTCAAGCTTGGACACAATCCTTGGGCTCACACTTTCCTGCCAAGACCGACCGAACAAGAAGTTCGCAATGTTCACGAACTCCTTTCATCATACCACAAGGAATTCGAGTTTGGTACCTTTGTCAGTCAGCCAGCGCATGGTGTCCAAGGTGTTGTAACGGTCGACGCTGTTATTCAAACCATCTTTGCACAGTCCACTGGTAATGAGATGGCCATCGACGCCCATTCACGGATGTGTAACACATTTACATACCTCGTCGACGGCAAGAAGTATGCTGGTACCATTCCAAATTGGCATGCTGTGAGGACTGCATCTCGTGAAGCCCTGGAGAAGATTCTGAGGCCTGGTGGATATCACATTGGTCGTGCAAAAAATATTCAGAAACTACTCAATATGATACATGAGATTAATGCACAGCGCAAAGCTGCCGGACTACAGCAATACGATCACGACATGAATCCGCCAGATGCGAAAGACTTTGTGCCTGGGATGCTGTCTCTGGAATATCTCACAGACTATCCCAAGGATTCTAATGAAAACTCGGACGAGAAACTGTTCGGTCGCCTGCTCGACTTACCATTGATTGGTATCAAGTCAGCCATGTGTATCATGGCATTCCAACTGAAGCGACCACTGTTCGTTGTCGATACTCATGTTCTCAGATACATGAAATGGCTTGGATGGATTCCGACAAAAGCAAATGAAGATCAAGCCGCAGGATATCTACACAGTATCATTCCAGATGACCTCAAGTACGACTTGCACAACCAGATCTGGACACATTGTGCGAATGAGAACGTTCGAGTGAGTCGTGATCGCGAGGTGATTTGTGCATGCTGCGGATCACTTCCTCCAGCTAAAAGCAGAGACATCTCAAAGAACAAATGTCCGCTCAAAGACTTTCTTCCGCCTTTGTCCAAGAGATGGGCGCGAGCATACGTGGAAGTTCTGTCTGATGAGCTTGAAGAACCAGAAGCGCCTGTGAAGACTGAGACAGACGAGATGGATGTGGATATTGCTACACCTAGTCAACCCACCGAGACTATTGAATCAATGTTCGCAACCGCGACCACCAAAATTACCGAAACAACTAAGAAGACCGTCAAAACCACCAACGACACCATTAAAGAGACAATCGTTTCCAAGAAGCAGACAACTATCAAAGCAGCATTGAGTATCGCTCCAAAGACAGACACTCCTAAAGCAGCCAAACCAGTTCGCGAAAAGAAGCTCAAACTCCGCGAAACGATGTACTTCCACGAACTAACTCCCGCTAAAGCCGCAGAACACGGCTACCTCCTCTGGGAATTTCGACCAATGGACAACTCATTCATGGAGGAATGGGGCACATTCGACAAAGTGCCACGGTACAAATGGGAGAAACCGACCATCATGGATTCAGATGTCGCTGTGTCAGTGGAGTATGCGCGGGCGGTGTTGGATGGGGAGATTGAGCATCGGTGGATGAAGAAGGGTGGGACTAAGGCATGATGTATTATGAAATGCGACAAATTGAAGACTGAGGAGGACACCAGAGAGTGAATTCGCGACAGAGCATTTAGACTGAACATGAAATTTTCGAAAATGTGCGTGTTTTTAGGGTGCAGATATGGGTGTACCCTGGAGGGCACCGGTGCTATAAATACGGTTATGGAGTTTGTACAGAGACAATTGATTTTTCAGCTATCTACTGTATCTATGAGCATACCGGGGAGGGCACCATAAGTGAAATATGGTGATACTATATACTGTACAAAATAATGATTTTCGAGCTAAATTTCTCAAACACGAATGTGATGTTCCACAGCCATAGACCCCTGAGGAGGGCACCAGAGCTAAATGCGAATGAACTCACTGCGATCTGCCTGTTGACCAAAACAATGTAGATACGCACCGGGAAGACACCGGTGGCAGAATAGATTCATATTATTGTCATCAGCTTCAGACACCGTCCCGTCTGCTGATGTCTTGTTTGACATCCGGGAGGACGCCCATAGCTAGAACGTCGACATAGAAACACACGCACTCTCATGTTCAATTCACCACCTGTTAGTAATCTACCCTCTCCTCCCCAATCGATGACCATGACTATGTTTCCTCGCACCAGCACTCACACGGTCATCAAAAAGTGCAAACCGACCCGTCTTCCTCTTCCTTTGGACATACCTCTCCTGCACCTCTGCATCCACCGTATCTCCAACCTCCCGTCTCGCCAAATTAATCCTAGAATTAATCTTCCCTGCGTCAATAACCGCGCGCTCGTACCGTGTCAACAACCTACCACCACCACCACCACCTGAGCTAGCAGCCATCATCTCCTCAGCAACATCATAAGGCGGATTAGGCTGGTTCGTGGTAATATTATACGTCGCATTTAGCGGCAAGACCTGGAACGTAACCGTGGACCCCGTGTCGTTGTACGTTGAATCCACAGGACCATTCGTGACATATGTGTTCGAGACCACTGTCTGACCTGTCGCAATATCAAAGCCATGGATCGTTCGGTTAACCATTTCGAGCGCGACGAGCGGTTGGTAAAACGGAACTTCATGGCCAGCTTCGTAGATCCTGACAAACGAGAATTTACCCGCTGCTTTGACCTGGCCGTGGACGACGCCATCTGAGGTGCTTATATTCACGAACCCTGCTGTCCCGCTCGTGTAAACAGGGACATTTGTCAGTGTTTTCGAGAAAGCCTCGCCGCCGAACCAATTGCAGTTGAAGTCCGCGTCGCCAAAGTACATGACGAATGTGACGTTGTGGTCGAGCAGGTATTCGACGGCGGCGGTGACGCCGGACTCACGCGCGTCGTCGCCTGTGCTGCCGAAGGCGGTGCCGGTGATGGAGGATGATTCGGAGAAATTTGTGAAGGCGCCGATGGCGGACTGGACGCTCGCGGTGTTGAGGTAGTCGACGTAGAAGGAGTAGGGGAAGGGGGAGGGGGTCAGGTAGCGGATGTCGTATTCGTCGCGGTTGAAGGTTACGTCGAAGGGCTCTTCGACTTGGGCGAAGCAGAAGTTGTCGGCAGCGCTGCAGATGTTGTCGCCTGTGCCGGGGGTGGTGGATGTTGAGGGGGTGTGGGCGTTGCAGTCGAGGAGTTGGTCGAGACAGTTGTGCGGGCCGTACATGTTGTTGAAGACGTAGCTGTCTATTGTGGCGTTGTAGTGGATGCCGTAGGTGTTGCCGCCTTGGTGGAGTTGAGTGGAGTAGTTTGAGGTGAAGTTGTAGTAGGCTTGGTATTGAAGGATAGGGTTGAACCAGCCGTTACCGATTATGACCTGTGGGGATTGTAAGTATAAGAATTTTGTGAAGGAGAGATTAGCTCACAGCTCGAAGATCAATAGGGGCCGTGCCACTTGCGTTGAGCGCATTCTGCTCGAGAATGTATTGACTGAAGATAGGGCCATAATGTCCGCCATAGCTTTCGGTGGTGAAGAACACACCGTTCTGAGCATACTGAGGAAATGCTCCTGTGAAAGCCTGAAGAGTAAGGTAGAAGTTCGGAGCAGCGGCGGCAGTCGAATTAGCAGTCAGTGAAACGTTGTACACGTTGTAGGTACCGCAGGTGGAAGGATCGGCATAGTCTGGACAAGTAGCGTTTGGTAAGGCCACAATGTTGCCAGTTGCATCAGTGTAACCAGGAACGGGTATGGAGTATGACAAGCCAGTCGTTGTCGGCTGATCAATGAATATCATGTTCGAAATGTTCGAGTATGAGTACGGATTGTTGTAGACATTGCCGTCGAAGTCCACGCCACAGGGACCAAGTTCTTGAAACAGACCGATCATTGACGAGCTTCCAGGACCTCCATTGATCCAGATAGTCAGGGGAGCTGTGGTAGGATCAACGTTTCGAGCTTCAAAGAACCACCAAAAGATGTGCTCGTTCTCCGCTACGTCTGCGAAACCCGAATAGCTTTTCACGTTGGGGTCTTGTTCACAAATCCCTGCCGGTACCTGCTTGTACCGAACATTTATACCAGCGTGTCCAGCCTTCGTGGTGAAGTTAGAGGGTTCAGCCACGAACTGAGCAATGGCTAGCCCGACGAAGAAGAGTAGCAGAGATATCATCTTGGCCGCGTTGTAAAGACCAAGAATGAGTTAAGCTTTTCGAGGTGCGAGCTTGAAGCTCTTGGCTGAGGAGTATCTGCATATTTGTAGCACACGATCTTGACTGAGAGGACCGATAAGCTACAGCATGGTTACTATTCACCAACAGGTTCAAGGTTGCAATGACGTTGCGGGGTTAGCCTCTGCAGATGGCTACCCTTCTTCGAGAAGGTGACATGGTGGAGATGAGGCCACCGACAGCATATCAACTGGCCAAGTTAACAAGGTTAACAGCAGCTGGTCGAAAATACTCGTTTTGACTCCTCTATTCACATGCTAGAGAGTGGACCGATCAATCAGAGTTCAAAGTGTATCAAGGCCGAAGTTCCGTTCCGATCAACAACCAAGTACTGGAGCCCTGCCGCTTCCAAATCGTGGAGATGTAACCACAGGAACTGCCAGTGCTTGCTTCTGCCAACCAAGAAATACATGCTTTGAGACAAAAGCTCACATGCTAGACGAGAGAGGTCAAGAAGTTCTGCACAAGACCTCCCAGTATCATCTACCTCCAGGAAGACTCGGTTTTTAAATCGGCTCGATCACCCTAGGTCGTGTGCCTTGATCTGCCACTCCGTTTGTGAGGCATATTTATAGCTTCTCGAGTAGCATTGTGAAAGCTTCGTGCATTGAAATACGAGTCTAACAAGCGGACGCTGAAACAAGTGAGTGTGTGCATATGAAGACTAAGCAGTTCATGGAAAACACATCATATGCAGATACGGGCGGGGAAGATTAGATCAGGCCGCACTTCGATACTCGCATTTTTGTAGCACGCTACGTAGCAACGACATCCACATGAATATTGTCATATCAAAACTTGGCACATAACATTCGTTCTGCATGATCTACGACGATGTGTCAACCGTATTCTCGTCGCTTAGTTAATCATAAGATGAATTGATGCTATGACTGGACACCTGCCACTGCCACAGTCCCAACGCCATTCGTGCTAGTCCTGTCCTACTCAGCCATCATGCACACGCTTTGAAGGAACCCATGACTACAAGCTCATGTACCTGTGCTGCCTCAACAGTCCACATTTTTTCAACCTCTACTGGCTGTTATCCTATTCGCTTAAGCAATGTAAGCAAGCTCATCATTGTCCAAACGCTCGAGGTAATCCTTCTCCATTAGTGCGTCGATATTCTTCTTGATATCAGACACCTTAGGCGGAAAGCGGTTCTTGACTTGGTTGATGATCTCCTCCACTAGTTGTACGTGTCGCAGCTTCTTTCGCCCTTTCATGATACGCACAATCACAGCCTGAAGCAGCAGCTTGCGGTCCTCTTCAACCGTCTTGTGTGTCTCATCAGACTCAGTCTTCTGTTCTGACTTGACTGATACATTCAAATTGACCTTGATCTTCTTGTTCTTGAAGTTGTGGTTGAGTGTGTACTTGGTACCCGGACCTGGCTTGGCATCTTCCGAACCAGTAGTCACAACACGAGCCTTGACAAGAATGCCGAGGACTTGGTGTTCGAGGATTTCATCGGTGAGTGCCGTGTACTCCTGTATTTCCGTGTAGTCAAGAGTTCCTTGCTCATTGAAGAGTAGAAGAACGGCCATTTGGTAGGTCGATACTTGAAAAGTGTACGGCACCTTCTGCTGCTTCACGTAGTTGGCGCGAATTTCACCCTTGCATAATTGCCAGAGCCATGTCAACTTTCGTCCAGTGTGTTTTTGATCATAGAATCGTCTGAATGATTCGACGGCCTTGTTGACTTCTATGGGTGGTGTAAAGGGAGTATTTGGTGCGTTGAGAGGCCAGAAGCCGGTACCAAGAATTTGATACGACGAATCAACACTTCGCTTCTCACCACCATCCTGTAGAACTTTATCGTACCAGTCACGGTAGGATGAATTGAGATCTTTCGAAATTTGTACATCCTGGAACATTCGCTGTAGTTTGTTTGTGTATTCAAAACCACAAGCCTCCTTCAGTTTGCTGATCATACTAGTCTCAGCATCGTCAGAGATGGAGCTGGCGTTGACAAGTCGTTTGGCGAGCATCCTGGAGTAGAATTTCTGGAAAACGTCCTTATCCTCGATATACTTGAACACAACCATGATTTGTTGTAGAAGATCTTCAAGCTCGGTTTCGTCGGCGGCTTTGGCGCTCTTCTTGAGAAGCTGATCTGTGTACTTGGCAAGTAGTTCTGGTGATCGCGATGAGTTCGACTTGCACACTTCATTTCGGTTGACAAATTCTTTGCAAGCATTGTCGAGTGATCGAACGAACTCAGACTCGCCAGTGAAGGCAACAGTAACGAGTTGCTGATATTTGGAATGAACCTCGAGCAGTGCATCGACATACACTTTGGGCTCAAAGTTGTCGCCGCTTGTAGCAACCTTGTCAACAGACGTGAGACCCGCTTTTCGGACATGTGCCTCGAATCTGTTTCGAAGAGGGTCCAGACCGTCCTTTATTCTAGACAGCAGCTTGTACATTCGGGTGAGATCCTCCTTTCGTTCGTTGTCGAGCAAGACTTGGAACTCGTCTCGAAGCAGCAGGGAATGGTCGGTAATCAAAGCCTCGTTACACACATCCATGAGTTTCTTCATGATATCTGGATGTAGAAACAAGCCCACACGATCCTTTTCTTCTTCTAGTCGAGCCTCAGCCTTTTTCATGTACTCAACCACACTGTTTTGAGCGACGAATAGTTTGGACTCTTGCTGGTAATAGGTCTTGGTAGCAGCAAGGAAAGGAGATTCGAAGTGTCGGCGGTAGACGTCCAAGGTGGATTTGGTCGGGTCGTTTTCATCAAGACCCAAGGACACGCAAGAGTCGACAATAGCCTTCACCTGCAACTGGTCGATGGTTTCTCCATTTCGCTGCTTCTCAACTAACTTTAGTACAGCAGCCATAACCCTATCCCACACCTTCGTGAAGAAATCATCCTTCCATTTAACCAAGTGAAGTGTGTAGATATCGTAGACGTTTTTCTTGCCCTCATCCATTTCTCGTTTCACCCAGTGCCTATTAAGATACTTGAACAAGTGGTTGTTGTATTTGGCAGCATCAGTATATCTCTTCCATTCTCGGATGTAGAAAGAAAGCAATGCCTCGTCCGTGTGAGATTCGGCTTTGTTGTAGACCTCCTTCAGGTGGTCGGATAAGTAGGAGCCCAGCAAGGTGTAGATTTCTTCACCAAGCAAGTGTGCACCTCGAGAAGCTGAGTGGATGGGACCGGTTTGTTGCGTGGATGTAGGCTTTTGCGATGTGCAGAAATTGTGAACTTTGGTGTATACGCCCATATAAGTCTTCATGTCCATACCCTCCCTCAGGTTGTGCATAACCTTGTCCACGTTTTCTTGCAGATATGCCCATGTCTGCTCGAGATCATCGCGCGCCCTATTCGCAGGCGTAGTTGCAACGGCTGGCGCCATCTTGTTAAACGAGGACGATCAGTCCTGTGCAGAGCAAGAGACCAGAATGTGTTGAAGCGCTGGATACACTAGCAAAGATATGTGAATGTAATTTATCCTCGACGAGGCGATTCCTCCGTGTGGTAACACCGATCTATCGTGACTGGTGTTGAGCGATATTGAGCAGGTTTAGACTCCGAGGTGGCGGAGATTTAACAGGTGAGAAGGCGAGATGATAAGTAGAAATAGAAGGAAGCTGAGAAATAGGAAACAAAGGCTCGATCCTCTTGTACGATCGTAGAATAGAGCAGTCACTGTGAGGCCAGAAGGAGTCACCAGCAGTGAAAGAAGACAACTTGGGATGAGATAGTGACTGCAGGTTACCGCAGTCGAATGTTAAGTGATAGTGGCCTACAGCGGCCTTGAGGCCTTAGTTCGAGATGTCATCCGAAGTATTGCCGTTCCTTCTCCCGATCTCAGATTGACGTCAGATCAGCACAGTGACGCGATGAGGCTGAAGCACTGGTTAAACAACAGAAGTAGCAGATCAGGGTCAATTGTAAAACAGTATTTTTGTTCCAGTCATTCTACGAAGTTATCCTACGTGCGTGTAATATTTCGGGTCATAAGAAGCCCCAACCCTCCACGACTTGCTAAAAGTTTTACATCATAAAGATGTCTTTGACACCGCTCAGTGCTCTCCGAGTGAGCAAGCACCAGATTCCAGCATGGAAAGGCTCTCCAAACACGTCAATTCAGCACAAGCCACTTCTCATATACCACAATGCCTTTCAAAACTCATCGGCTTCCAAAATTGAGGCGCAGTTAAAGTCTGTGGGTGTTGTGGCTCCAGCGTGGCGCTACACCATGTATTCACAGTCCCACTTCCATTCTACTACTCACGAAGTCCTGAGTATCGCTTCTGGCTCTGCGAAATGTTGTTTCGGCCATGAAGACAATCCGGACCGAATTGAGCCTGTGTTATCTGCAGGTGACGTCGTCATAGTTCCCGCGGGTGTAGCACATCGATTGTTGGAAGACCGTGGAGGATTTCAAATGGTGGGATCATACCCAACAGGGAAAGATTGGGATATGTGTTATGGCAAGGCGAGTGAGGAGGACAAGGTGAAAGGTATTGCGAGTCTAGGCTGGTTTCAAAAAGATCCTGTATATGGCGAGAGCGGCCCATCGCTTGAAGTGTGAGGGGATAAGTTGCTTTTGCCAATTCCCTTGTCCACACTCCATCTTTGCCTCTCCAGGATTGATAAATTTCTCGCAGGAGAAACTTGTTTATTGAAGATGCTAATTATTATGTTCGTGTCATCATCATTTGGTATTAATGCGCTCGACCAGTCTGTCAATGTTAGCCAGATATTCCAATGAAGCATAATGACATACCTTAAGATGCTAATGGAGAAGGTAAGGAGCCAGGCTATCAAAGAGATGAGTAAGACGCTACTGAGCGCTTCGGCTCTATGACAAACATGGTCAAACCGTACAGCGGTACCAATCTCTGAACCTTCTTTACAAGGCCCTTCGTCGAAAGAGAGGGAATTAAAGGCCAAACTGAGGTTGGCGGATTGAAACACAATGAAGAAAAGATCGAGCAAGACCAGTCGGACTTTGGCCGCCGGCGACCTCAAGCCGAGGGGTTTCGAGAAATACTCGTCGTAGGTAATGTAGAGACTGTAGATAATAGCAACCGCATCAACAATGATAGCCAACAGCGCCGAAGGGGATTGGCCGTATGTCAAGGGCTTTTGCCCGATTTGTCTTGCACAATCCGAATTGCGCTGACCCGCTGGTTGCTTATTGCAATTGAGAATGATATTGTTTTCGTGGAATATGCTGGCGCCCAAGCTCATGGCCAGAATAGCAAATAGAATGACAATGGCGCGGAAGGCAAGAGGAACGAAGGGGTTCCGCATAATCGCATAATGGGCCCGTTTGTACCACACTCGTCTTTTCCGACGAAAGGCTCGATACTTGTCGCTCCCATCCTCGTTATCATCCTCGTTATGGTCGGCCAGCCACGGTTTGGCGTAGTCGGTGAAGTTCTCATTCAGCCATTCGGGAGTGACCTTCTCGCCCTGGAAATTTTCCCGAGGATATGCACTGGCACGAGCAAAAGACACCCACCTTGAAGTGGGTTCATCTCGCCTTTCTCCAGAGGACATCGGATATCCACCCGGGGGCTTGACTTGCGAATTGAGCAGCGGCCGTTGTGTAGTTGATGGGCTGTGGTTGTGTTGTGCTACCACAGCTGAACCTGGTGTGTTGGGAAGTAGAAGACTGGCTTCAACAAGATCATCTTCATCAGCGTCTTGTACCCACGGCGGGATCGTTCGGACGGGGATTCGCTTGATAGGTTCCTTCGGAAGAGCAGGCTCAGTAGTGAATCTCACATTCTGTCTCGCAGCATTGCCAGTTCTGACCGAGTCCGACCGTTTCTTGATCGATCCATTGATTTTCGGCTTGACCTCGTCAGCGGGGACGGCAGCAGATCTATTGTTTGTCGCATCCTTCAAGACGCCACTATCTTTTGTTAGTGTAGGCGGCGTAAGCCCGGCATCTTTCTCTGAGAGGATCGACGGCTCGAGGGGCCGAAGAGGAGCATTCCAAGGAAATCCAGCCTCGGCCATGCCCTAAGTGGTGGGCTCAGGCTGCGTGAAAGGAGATGAATGTTATTGAGGAATTCGCATCGTGTAGTGGTGGTGCAGTTCAGGGTCCGTGGTGGTCTATTAACTGCACAAGGAAGAATTAAAGGTCGTAGCAGGTGAACGAGGTAAGCTGAAAGGCAAGAATTCAAGGCAATGAGCGTGTCACAGGATCTTGATCCTCGGTGGTTGTTGCGTAAGATCCGTATCTGGCAGTTCTCGTGCAAGAAATGAGCAACACAAGGAAGTGTGGCTAGTACGCTCCATCAAGAGTGGCTTCGGGGCTATTCATCCCGGCAATCATGTGCTGACAGGGTTTCAGCCGCGAACTTCAAGGTCTTTACGGTGAGAAAACGTGCCAGTGACGCATGGGATTTCCACAATGGCGTCCCTTGCACCAGCTTTCGTGCAGCTTCAATCTTGACATTTTGGCCAATACAGATCTATTCCTTTTGCTTCGGACGGTCCCTACATGACGTCCGTTCAATTATGTTGACTTGTGCATGATGACCTGACTGCGTCTTTGTCTGGCACAGGTGTGTCGCAATAACCTTCACGCACTGCTGCTATGCGCATTTTCCTCCTCCCGCTGACCACCCGGCAAGCTCTTGTCTATTGTCAACGGATTTCTACGAAGCCACCATCCCAGCTTAGTATTGCCGATAAGATCACAAAGAAAGCGTCCGAAACCTGGGCCAAGTGGGAGCAAGCAGAGAAAGGATGGCAGAAGCAGCTCGTGACCTACGGTAATCGAGGTCTACAACGGATACCCTACCAAGAATGGGGCCTCAAGAGCTTTCCGCCTACAAATCCAACCTTGCAAGCTGAGCAGGTCACTGAAGGCAACAAACACGATGTGCTGTATCCTGGGAACATGATGAGCAAGGAGGATGTGCCGAAAGTGCTGGCAAGGTTAGCGCGAGAGCGGAAGCAATTGCATTTCAACCGCTTCGTTGGCAGTATGGTGGTATTGCCATTCACCATCCCGTTTGCTTTGATACCAGTGTAAGATTAATTGTTGCTTACAAAGCGCCGCTTCTGACAGCTCGCAGGATACCTAATATTCCCTTCTTCTACGTTGCTTACCGGTGTTGGTCACATTGGAGAGGTCAGCTGCAATCATGAATCTCAAGTATGTGGTGTATTGACAATCTATAGCTGTGAAAGGTTCCGACCATCTCGACTTCCTGATTGACCATCGATTATTCCGTCCAGTGTCCAATGATACCATCGAAAACCTGTATCGACGTTTCGCTCCCAATCTGGAAGACAGTTTCGAATTCGTAACAAGATCGCAGGTCGACGAAGGAACGGTCAAGAAGGAGGAGATTGTATTACCAGCAGGAGCTCATGTTGAGGTTGCCAAGAGGCTCGAAGTGCCCGAGTTAAGCGGTGAGGTGGAGCGTGCCATTTGGCAGATCGAGCAGGCCTTCGCTAAAGAAGCGAGATCTCAGGAGCAGCAGCAGAAGCAGAAGGAGATTGGAGGTCCCTCACATAGTACGCCTGGTGACGAGAAGCATGATCAACGAAAATGAGCGATTTGAATTAGATAAGGATTAATTCTAGGCCTGCTCAGCGGTGCGATCAGTGCAACAAGCCTCCATCTTCAAATTTTGTGGCGCACATATTTATCCAACTCAGATAAAGCTCTTTCCTGCCATCTATTAAGATCCCATATTCTGCTTGTTCGTGTGTGTCGAGAAAGTTTACAGTGGTAATCACGTGGACAAGACTCCTGACCAGATATCGAACATCGTGGTACTCAGCCCATGTCCCAGTATTGCACTCTAGTGATGAATGTGCGGCGACTGATTACAATTTGCTAGCAGAGTGACTTACCAGTGATATTGATGTGCTTGTAGTCACTTCCGAGCCTGCCTTCAAGTGTGGCATATGAAACATATTGAATGAACACAGAATTGGTTCATCGTGCCAGGCTTCAGTATGATGGACGCGACATTGAGGATTGGCGCCTTCCATTCCAAACAATAACCTTGACTTCCTGATATTACAGCACGTTCCAGGTTGATCTGTTTGAACCAACGTACACGGCGTGTTGTCTCTGAAAGCATCAGAGACTTGGCCAAGGTTAATCCTTCTGCTGTGTTGGTGTTTATCTCTTCTTCACCGGCACTTGAAGATCAAGGCTTGACTGCCTACTTGTTTCATCTCCGACTCTCACTGATATTTGCGCCATCAATGGCAATGTCTGCACTTTCATACCTGCCAAATCAGCCGTATAACAATACCAACAGTTTCTTGCCTCCGAACACAATCCTAGAGCCCGCCGATTTCAATAATGACGATGGTATATTGCGGCTTAGATGCCATCCATTCGCTCTACACAGCTCAACTTATGGCAATCCCGACCTGCTTCGAACAATATCAGCGCTACCGCTTCCACAAGTCTCCTACACGGCTAGCAAGCATGGCTGGGATTACAAGAAGCGCCACGAGGCCCAAGCTATTCTTCCGTTCCTCTACCTGGGACAATCCACTAATGCTCGTGATGCAAATTATCTTCGAAACAACGGTATTACTATGGTCATTGCTGTGAGAAGTGCCCAGTCGGCTCGAGCGCGGCCGAAAGGTCTCAATCCTGCTCAATTCCCTTCCTGCGCCGGCCTTGAAACGACCACATTCGATGTGGATAGCCCATACGATGTCATCACACGAATTAAGCCGGTACTCGAAATGATGACCAACCATCTAGAGCGGCGCACTGATGGCAAAGTAATCAGTGGTCTCGACAATGTTGGTGGGAGGATTCTCGTCTTCTGCGAAACCGGCAATGAGCGCTCACCAGTACTAGTCGCTGCTTATCTCATGCTTCTTTACGGCATCAGCTGGAGTGAGAGTCTGAACTACATCATGGCACACCGCTTCTCAGTATGTCTGTCCAGTGGCATGAACGAGATTTTGAAGACGTGGGAAGGTATGCTGCAAGCTGAATCTCAGATCGCGGCTGCAGTACACAACAACAATGGCTCAGTCTCGTCAACAGAGCTCAAAACTAATAACAAGATGAATAAAAGATCTATCGATGATGCTTATGACTCTGATGAGACCATGACAGACGAGCACGAAGTCGGACTCAGGCCCGGTATTGCCCCGTTCCGTTGAGCTAGAGGATTTCGCTGGGAGATGGATGTTGTACAGTAGGTCGGCGTTGAACATCAGGCCGTGTATATCAACAACATGCAAGTACAATGAGACATACTACCGATAAACATGGACGGAAGCACACTCCGAGACATGATGGCAGAGGCAAAGGAAAGCACGAGTGCTGCTTCTGGAATGAGGGAAGGAACAAGAGACGCAATCTTTTTCTGCCGCAGCATAGTGAAACCGTTGAACAATGAATGACAAGCATAAGTGGCGCCTGCTTTGAGGTGAAAGTGACAACAAATACAATATGATACTCCGACACAGTGAAGGTATCAGCATGCGCACGCAGTTTGTCTTTTCTCTTTCTTGCATCGTCGCTCGTTTGGCTGTCACAACGTTCACTCTACCGATCGCACAACATCTATCCTCTCCTTCATACCTCGACCCAAACAGTTTTTAGTACACTATTGGCTGCTTGTATACCCATTCACAATGCAACTTCGAGACACCATTCTGACTCCTCAACGCTATGGTGAGGGACATTTCGATAATGAAGACACATTTATTCTCAACAAGCGACCTCATCGGGCACACAAAGACACTACCCCAGCATATCCTCGATTGCTGAAGCGGATGCCGGTGGACCACAAACTCCCAGTGTATCCAGTCGCTTTTCCCTCGAGAAGTCTCACCACATCAGTGCTGGACGCTCCGGACAAGGAGAATCAACGATCAACCGCACAGCAAGTTAGTCTTCGACTATTGCCACAACAACAAATTGTTGGCAACTTCAATGACCAAGGTCTGGAAGACAAAGCACGTTCCCCTGAGAGACCTAAAGATGATTCAAACCCTGGCCTGGAAGATGTTCCATCTTTCCATTCTGACAGAGTTCATAGCATGCAGACAAGCCCAGAGCGTCTCATGGCAGACGATTTCGGTGAAGTAGAGATCGCATGGTCAATGCTTGACGAAGGTCTACAACTATTCATTTATGAGTTTGTACTACGTCAAGTCAAGTACCCCGTCCGTGCTGCTGTTGCTCTTGGTCTCAATATACAAGAATTATACAACGTTGAACACCTGAGCAATCTTCGCAAAGTTCATCCAGCAACCGTTAATCAGCTCTGGGCCCACTGTGCCAACAGTGATTCAATCTATATTGATCCAACAATTTTGGGTCAGTATATGAATTACATGAGCTTCGCAGCAGTATGTGACTGGCGTGAATCTTCTAGTGATTACCAGAAACGCTTGGCGATTCGTTTCGCTCGACAACGCCAGATCTCAGGGCAAGCGGTGGATGCCTTGTTGGACGATCTGGATGGAGTATTTGTTCGACCTGAGATTGAAGCCAACACATCATCGACCTCGGAGGACGAAGAGGAACAAGAGGACGATGGTGTACCCGAGGAAGAGGATCATCGCTCACTCGACCATGGTTCACACACCCGGCACGAAGGGGAGATATGGGATAGTGTCTGTGGCTCTATCAACGTTCATAACTCGCACGATTTGGATGCAGCCGCATCGCACTTCAATTGCGATTGTCTGCCACGATGTTTATGCAAGGGATTATTGTCAACACCGCGGGACACATTGAATGCTTGGGAGCTTTGGCCGATGTATGGGACACAAGTGCATAGAAAAGGTACAGTGTCCGATGCTGATCTTACAGGCTCCGGGTTCCCTCCTGAACACAACCTGCAGTTATCTTGCATGCGAACACTCCATCGAATTTTCGCAAGGGTGACGACGCCGAGCCACGACATAGCGCTGTTGGATGAAGCTTTGCATCTTTGCTTACATACTGCGGTCAACACTGTGCATCGAAACAGAGGTCTGCGGAAGCGATTGCGGCAAAAATCGCTAATCGTGCCTGAAAAGCCTATGATCTTCACATCCGCAGCAAAGTATGTAACAACATCTACCAAACAAGAACTGGAACACCGCGTGCTGTTCTTGGAAGCAGTACAGGTCGGTTCGCCACAGCAGGAAGAAGTCACGAGACTTTCCACTACGCCTGCCGGATTTACTCTTCAGTCGGTAATTGACGGCAATGAGTCTTTGCAAAGCCCAGAAGAATGCTCGTCCTACAGAACTTCCTCGGAGGCGGACACTCAATTTCGAGTATTACCATCATTTGCACTCGCTGACAATGGCTGTGCTTTCCTCGATCACAACGGAAGTATGTCCCAGAGAAAGGAAAAGCCTCGTAGCGAGACGCTATCCACTGACGCTACTCTTCCTGTAGTTGCTGAGTACATTGATGCTGGGCCGTTTGAGCTACTTTCCGGAATTGACTACGCAGCAGAATTACCATACAACCCATACGCTACTTCTCCTCCTACCAAAACCAGAAAGGGAGCATCCTCCACGAGCTCGTTTTACACAGCAGGAGACGGAAACGGAGATGTTGCAATGACATCGCCGCCTAGGGTGGCCTTGAGGGGTGCATGGCGTGAACCCGAACGTCCTCCCATCTCGCCAATCAGCGATTGGGATGCTATGGAAGTAGATGAACCTCGTCAACAATTGGAGAAGTCAGACACATATGCCCGTCCTCAATCTCCAAGACCGGTATCGCACCATGGGCCTCCTTGGGAGTCGAGCCTAGAGCACGACGAACAATTGCTCAATGCCAGAGTGTCTATCGATCACAGCTTGACCGAGCCAATTGGCCCCAGCCAGCAAAATACCATGAGTGTCCCGCCATCGCCATCAACGATAGTCGGCCATCCCGTCACAAGCAAGCCAACCTTAAGACTGTACATAAAACCAGCTTCCGAACCGGCAATATCCAAAATCCCATCCACTGCTGCCGACTCTAACGTCATCTTAAAACCGCTCGTGAGCGCTAATCGAATAGGCAGTATCCCAGCCACTAACTCAGTACTACCAGAGCCAGGAGGCCAACCTGTTCTGAACGAAGGGCTACCCACTTCCAGTAATGTCAACCACAATCCCGTGCCCCAAGCCAACACGAACACTTCGCCAAAAGCGCCCTCAACACCACCCAGCCGTTCAACCACAGCCTCTACTCAACTCGAACCCATCAAAGCTCAAAAGAAGCGACGAACCGAACCAAACCCTCAAGGACGACCTCTCGCTTCCAAGCCCATTCTCTCAGGCTCACGTATAACTTCAACGCCAATCACCGAACTAACAAGTAAGATGCTAGAGAGTCATGACGACGTCGGACCGGCTGCTAGCGCTCAATTTCCGTTCGAGTCTAATCAGCCACAGCCGAAGCAAAAGAGTCCAAGAAAGGACAAAGGCAGAAAGAGAGGGCCATACAATACGAAAAAGAGGAAGGCTGAAGAAGCCGCTGCTGCTGAGGCGAAAGCAGCTAGTGATGTGGTGTAACTGGGTAGTATTGACGACGAAATTGATCCACGTTGGGTCAAGAGATACGCAGCATGATGACTTGGCATATTTAGGAAAACACAAGTTGCGGTCAAGCATGTGCATAGGCAAACGCGAACAACGGGGACAACAACGAAGACAACGTGAAAATGCCAGTCGCACATGAACCCACAGCCCCTCCATAGTACGAATCTGGCAGCCGACAGACGTGCAAAAGCAAGCCATCCGCTATGGATAGTATCTTGGAAAGAGACACTCGCTCTGCACCCAGAAAAACATTGGATAGTATAGTATTGAAATCAAGTCAATCCACTCAAATTTCTATGGGGTATCGTTTTCGTGCGATGATAATTTGCCTACCTTTCTAAATGCTCGTCTTTCCTCCTCCCTTAGTAAGGTACTCCTCCGTTGTGCAACCTCAAGCCCTTCTCATCCACGCTATCAATCATTCTACCTCCTGTCCACTGCACTTCAACAGAGAAATTACTTCCACCCGGACTCTCAGCAGCAATTCACCTAATCACCAACACTAACCCCCGCCTTCGCCCCATCCTTAGCACTCTGCTTCTGCGTCCTCACTTCCCCCTTCAACACCTTCGCCTCCTGCTTATCCGTCGCACCCACTTCATCTTCATCCTCTTCATCCTCTTCGTCCTCTTCGTCCTCGTCATCGTCATCTTTGTCGTCGTCTTCGTCTTCCTCGATGGAGGGAATGGTGTGTGATTCGTCTATGGATGTTGTTGTTGCGAGGGACGAGCCGACTTGGACGGCGGAAGATTTGCGCTGTTGGGTGAGGATTTGTTCTTTGTTTGATTTTGTGGATGCTGTGTTGAAGGGATTTGTTAGTGTATATGTATGTATGGCATAGCATGTGTGGTTACTTGTGGTGATGAGGGTTGTGGGGTCAAATTGAACTGAAGTTTGTACTTACTGTCTTCTTCACTCGGACTTGTGCTCAATTTATCTGTACTCGTGGTCTTCGTTGCACCTTCTGCAGATAGTTGTCCTGGAGTTTTGGCACCTGTGTTTTCGGCCGCTGGTTCTGCAACGACTGACGACTCTAGTGTGCTTGGTGCTGGTGTTGCCGGAGCAGGAACATTCTTCTCCGTCGCATCTCCCGTCTTACTTGCTGTCGCTTTTATCGCTTCCAGCGCACTCGTTTTCTTCTGTCCTGCTTTCGCCGCTGCTTCAGCACCCGCTTGCCTCATCGCCATGCTGAGCGGGGTATCTTTCTTCTCGCTCGAACTGTTGTCTTTGTCTAGTGGTTTTGCTTCTGATTTGGACCTCGAGTTCTCAGGCTCGGAGATGGAGATGTGTCGTGTTTCGGAAGCTGTGCGGGCAGAGGACGATGAGGCGGCTGATTGAGAGGCGCGGGCAGAGGCGGCTTGTGCTTCTTCTGATGTTGCGCTTATGGGGACGTCGCCGAAGATGTCGACTATGTCTTCAATTTGTTCTTCTAGTTCGCCGTATTCGTTCCATTCTTCGACTTGTTCGTAGTCCTGTAGAGCGCGGTTAATTATGTGCTATAGTGGTTTAGTGCGACGTAAGGGCTCTGAGCACTATAACCAATAGCGAGCCAAGGACAGTACAGGGCTGCTTACTGCAATAACATCGTTGTACTTGACCAAGCCAGGTAATTTCTTATCCTTGGACCGTCTGGCCCAGAGTCTGCGAGCCTTGTCATCTGTAGCACAGTCGACTGCTTTGAAGGGAATCTTGTTCGCTTTCAATATGGTTTCTATTCGTGACGTTGCCGTGATGACATGTGAAGAGCCTGCGGTAAGCGAGGTGTAGAGATATAGGGTATCGTCGGAGGGCATCTTGTAGCAACTGTAACGACAAAAGCGAGCTGCTTTTATGGAACACTCTGCAGACTCTTTGGTGGCCGAGGTGGAGGATGTTGAGCAGTGCGATATGTTTATTGAAGTGGTGAGAAACGTAGAGTGACCACAACGATTTGTATTCTAAGAGATCACCGAGGACGTGGGCCGAATTACAGTAGTTGATGAAGTGCTACGTAGATTTCGAGCAAGATGTGCGTCAACTGCAACTGATTAGAAAAGCATATTGTGCTCATAATAAGTCGTGATTTCGGAATGTGCAATGGTCGGGCAATTTTGATGCTACGTCATGGTGTTTATGCCAACTCAGAATCCTCGAATATCCCCACCTGTTTGAAAGGAAATACGAATATGCCGCTAGCAGCACAACAATAGTTTATTCATGTACAGGATCGCTAGGTGGGATCTATCGTGGCAGCTTGCCTTCGTCGGCAGGGCGATAGTTGTGGAGTGACGGTACAGCATTGGACTCCCCATTCCATACACTCCTGAACATCATTCGATATCCGAACAGAGCAACCAGTATCCCAATAAGTGCTCCGAAGACAACATCGTAGTGGTGGTGATGGTAGGTAAGCACCAGGAAACTTGAAAGATATGTCGCGAGTAATATCGGAAGGACACATGCGATCATTCGCCAGTATGACACTCGGTACTCGCTCTGGACTCCGAGGTGTGAGGAAAGGTAGATGGAAAGATAGACAAAACCTGCAAAGAGAGCCTCTGCATGGCCAGATGGAAATGACTCGATGGCGTATCCAATTTTCTTCTTGTCAGTACCGGTGCATACCTGCTCGATTGTAAACATGATGTTCTGAAAGCCAGAGCCGGCAATATCCCCTGGTATGATGGGTTCGCAAACACTTAGAAAGTGTGGACGTAATCCCCCAATAGTTTTCTTGAGGACAACGATTATGAATGTGCCTGTAACCATCGCGTATGTGAGGCCTAGAATGGCATTTGCTGCATCGTAAAAACTGCGAACCCATGTTTGTGTAAAGAGGATGACACTAATCGGAATTGTCGTCACTAGGATCGCTGCGAGGAGGCTTGAGAAAGGTTGTTCTCGGTATGGATAGGCAAATTGTGGCCAGACAATGTCTCTTGAGGTAGAGTAAAATGTGATTGGAAAGGGTCGATCAAAAGCATGGGGTGCCTTGTACACCTAGTAATTGCTGTCAGCATCAGTAATGGATGGAAATGCTGCAGCATACTCCTCCTGTCACAGCACCCACAACAGCAAGAGCAACTATGCTTGGCCAGACCTCCCGAAAGAACACAGAAAGATTCCGACCGAAGTGTGACGATGTTGCCTTCAACCTCCTCCATGGGCTCAACTTGGAAGGGGTTGTTGAATCGTGGCTAGCTAGATCCGACACTGCTGCTCCATCTTCTATACTGGTGGGAACTGGCTGAGTCATGTTATGGTAAACGTACAACAACGATAGACGATTGGTTGTGTATAGGTAAGTATTATAATGATGAGGCGAGCTACGGAATGAAAGCGATCCGCATACGACACCGGTAGTAGTATATTGCTCTGGATTGAACAATATATGCTGTGGACGGGCATGAAAGCCCCCTCAACAAGTTCAGGAAGTTACGCCCTATTCCGTGTACCTGACGAACTTCAGCAGAAGGTGCTCGTACGAGTCATGGCAAGTACAACATGTGGTAATGTCCTACATGTTATTTCTCTTTTGCCAGCAAGCACCTACGAGTTATCATAGCCTCACACCACATCACGTCCTTTGATAATGGCATCGAGCTGCGAAACGACATATTTTATGGTCCAGGCCCGGAAACAACTCGGTTGGCCGTCGACAGCGATGACAGGGTTTCTCGCTGCATAGCACTGATATCGGTGCGAGACTGGAAGACGGCGACCAACCTGCGAACAGGTGCATGCTGGAGAGGTCACGTTTGGCTGGTGATGACAAGGTTGTGGGATAGAGACAACAAACAATGAAACAGTTCAGCCTTGATGGCTCAACACAGTAATGACATCATTTTATACATAATGTACAAGTATACTTTTGATGACTGCAGCTCAACCGCCACTGCATCCTCAAATTGTCGAATGGACAAGGATTGATAGGCTCTATTATTGTCGTCATACATCGCAAGGACTAATCAGCTAAGATGAGAACTAACACAACGAAAATTAACCACTTAGTACTGCAGTAGCATCAATCAAGAATTGTAATTGTATTGTTGTGTTTTAACACTGCCTGAAATCCTCCAAACCAAATAGAAAAAGTAATAAAGTACATATGTAGTAATGTATCCTGTGTAAAGCATGGGTATCATCTTTCATAACATCGTAAACAAGGGTGCCACCAGGCCACTTCAACTAGCGATACCTTGAGTCATGCGATGACCTTCTCTCACGGGTTTGCGAAGTGTCCCCACTACTTACGTCTCTCCGGCTCTGATTTCCATAATACTGGTGTGCTTGATCATGATGTTGATGCATTCCTGGTCTGAATTTTTCTTCCCAGTCATACTGCGCTTCTCGTAACTTGCCTTCCCGGCCCTTCCGGCCCTTGCCATACTCTCTGCCTCCTAGCCACCCCAAAGCCGCTCCACCTAATGTTCCCAAACCGGGAAATATGAGGTCGCCGACCAACCCACCACCAGCTGCACCCAGAAAGGCATCTGCGTTTGAAGATCGTGATCGTTTGCCAGTAGACAAACGTCGGTCTTGACGGTTGTGATCGTCGTGGTGGTGGTGCTTGTGTCTTCGCCTGTCACGCTCCGGATCTGACGAATAGCCGTCTCCAAGTTGATATTGAGAGGAGTTGGCATTGTTGTATGGTCGCGCGTGTGGTGTCAGGTATTGTTGACCAGGGGGAGTGCCATACGGCGAGTTGCCTAAAGGTGAATTGCCGTAGCGCTGTAATTGGTTTTGCGACTGCTGTTGGACTTGTGGTATTTGTTGAGAACTGTAATAGGAGTTATGAGGAGGATTTTGATATGGCGATATATTCGGTCGTTGTTGTATGTTGATTGGTGAGGGTGCAAATTGTACCCCAGGCCTAGTTTCTTGGTTGTAAGCTTGATATGGAGGTGGCGGATGTGAATAAATTTGTGGTATCGATTGACTATCACTGTGGTAGTTGTTGCCCATCAGTTGCTGAGGCCGCGAGGTTGGTGCCTGGTAAGGAGATTGTTGTTGCTGCCCTGCCATAGGGGTGGACGAAAAGTATTCTGCTGCTGCCATGTTTTTCACGTTGAAACTCGAGGAGAAGGTAACAGAACAAGGCGGGAACAGGCGGACCTATAATATATACTAGGATGTAGAGTCATGAATGAGGCAAGGCACTTTGGAAATGGTCATGGGATTAAGATGATGCCTTGACGTGCTCGGCAAAGTCTAAAAGTCTTGCAGGCGTGTGGTTCTGCCTTTGCTTACATCAACCACTGAGATGGAAGCGTCTCGAGCATTTCCGAGGATGACAGGCCAAAAGTGGCAACAAAACAGATCAAGCGATCACACTAACACGTAAGAATCACTACTCTGCTAAGTGTTACTAAAGAAAGCAATTCTGAATTCCGAGTTTGGTGTGGAGTTTACAGTAAAAGCCGCCTCAGAGAAAGCCTTCCAGAACTCCTCGCCAACATTGGGTGTGCCTGAATCCGGATGCATTCATTCCATGCAGATCGCATCTTCGTCTGGGCGAATGATGTGCGACGTCATGCTGCACAGCCATCATTTGGCCAGTTAGCAGCAGCGACCCGGAAGTACTCGACCTCCAAGTTACTTGGCGATGCCCGCATTCTCCGCGTTGTACCGTTTGCCTACTACAGTAAGTGCACGTTACGTGCTTTGGTGTTCTTGGCGCCTACAGAACACATGTACTGTGGTACAGTTTTACTTGAATTTGTGATGTTGTATATACCGCGGCTGTACTGCACTTGATTGTTTTTGAGTTTCAACAATGACGAATGCCTAGCGTGAGTGGTGTAGCCTGTTTGCAAGTCTAGGTGTTCTATCGATGCTGCAGAACGGGCCGCGTTCTTGAACCAGCTATGGTCAAACTGTGCCCATCAAGACTGTCCAGGCGAATACGACGGTGTATTGCCAGAATGCAGGTACAGGGTCCAGAAAGTCGTAGTAAGCTTCGCGACCGAGCAATGGTCTTCGCAGCAGAAATCCAACACTACCTAGTGCTTCGGAAGGGCTGATGCGAAGCAACAGAAGTCTTCGGCATAATTGCAATATCGAATTGTTGGCGACAGTCATTGGAATACGATTCTCTTTGATCAATTGGTTGACCATCGCAGATGTTTGTGAATTTTGTCCCTTTGAAGCTGTGGCTCCGTTTGAAATGTTCTGCAACATTGATAGACAAGCATTCACCAAACTGTTGGAATCAGGTAAACCAGCGATCGGGACGAAATCGGGATCCAGACGCAAAGAGCCCTCCACTGGGATTATTAACTGCGCCACTCCTACGTGTGTGACCTTTTCCCGAAGCACAAAAGAGAGAGTAAGATGACTGCAAAAGTCGCGACCCATTTCACGTACAACTGCCTGGGTGTAGCTGCGAAGAGCTTGGTGTAAAGCGGGTCCGCCGACGCCTTCATCCACTCCAGTATTGGAAATTTGTCGCACCCAGAATGCCTCAACACTACCACGGATCGCAACGGCGGTACATCGGTATGTCGTGGATACATCGAGATACTCTTGGAGGATCAAATCGGTGCCCGGCGTAATCTTGACCAACGATACGTCTTGATAGGTTTGGCTCAGAGTCCGGCGTGGCAGCAGAGTCTGCGGAGCATTCGACTTGCTCTTCTTTGGCGGTGCAAGAACGTACTGCTTTTTACCTTGGCCGTGGTTGAGTACGTTATGAATGTCACCTCGACTCCTAATCCTGTGTGTTTCTGGAGTAGGGAGACCAGCATCTCGGAAGAATTCCATAAGCGTTGCTCGGTCGGCAAAAACCCTGCTGCTATTCGTGTCAACAGCAATGCAGGCACAGTCTGTCTTTTCCTCAACTTTCTGCCTGGCCAATGCGATTGCGTCAAGGGGAATGGTCTGGGAACAGTCGATCCAGAGGTTCGTGTTCTCCTTTGTCACAATTTCGAGCAGCCACCTAGCGAAATAGTTTGCATCTGCAACTGCCGACAAGGGCGGCAAAGCATAATGCCTTGTCAATGCTCGGGATCTCCTCGAGACATCAAGAAGTCCCAAGCTTTGTAGGTCAGCACCGATGATCCGGTGACCTGCATTTGCGAGAGCTCGAGCGACATTAAGGCCCTGTATATTGGATGTCCCGGTGACCAGAATTGTCTTCCTCGATGCAGGTTGTCTTCTACGCAAAGATAGTCTTCCACTCTGAGTTGCCACGACGGCTGCCGCGTAATTGAATCCGAGAAACAGTGTCGCGAGAGGTAGCGACACTATCACAATAAACAGCAGAAGCAAATCATCCAACCGGGCCGCCATGGTCAGCCGTGTTGCAACAAAGGACTTAATAGACAACGATAATAATGACCTTCGAACATCGAGACAGACAGATAGAGCTTGCAGACAGCCATCACGGCCCAACAAGTTTCATTAGGTATGCTGATACGACGATAGCGAGGTTCAAACTGAGCTAGCATGTGCTCAACAATGCTTCAGCCTTACCAGGTTGGTGCCTTATCACCGGCAAAGACATCCAGCCACATCTCCAAACCATGACTCCATTGTGGCTTCTCCTGCCGTGCTCCGTGCCAAGTTAGTGCTCGTAGCGCCGGCAACGTCGAGTGGAAGTGCTGGAAACTTGGTTTTTCATTCGAAGAACAGAACCTTCATTACCGAGCACATCCCAGTGCGTGCTTTTGAGGTAACGAAAGAGACCTTGGCATTGCTCAATCTTCTCCTTCAGTCTTATTAGACATCGCCCAACATAGCATTACTGTATAGGCTGTCAAACGTAGAGGTCCGACGTAAAACCCGCTGTTTCTATTTCCGCTGGAACACAGCGCACTAAATTTCGGTAGTGATGAAGTTAACAGGAATCGGCCATCACAGCCACAGGCAGTGGGCCCACTTATCGTGATGCAATTTCGACGGGCAAATGCAGATTGGAAGTGTTGACCAATGCGTTCTGCCGTCACCAATCTTTTTCGGATATGCGGTGCGCTTATGACCTTCCTGCTGCACGCCTGCAACTCTTTCTCGTGTTTCTTCGATTTCATCAACGAGCGTTGCGGATTCTCCTTCTTGACATTCGTTGAGCTTGCTCGAGCATATCTTGGTCGAGATGGCGCAACAAGGTCAAGCTGCTAGTTACTATAATCAACCACCGCAAGGTTATCCTCCACCACCTGGCCCTCCCACGAACTACCAACAACCATATCAACAAGGTCCTCCACAACAAGAGCAGTACAATGGCAAGCCAGCCGAGTTTCCTACAAACCCTCCAACTTACGGAGACAATTTTGTCGCGCCAATGGATGATAAACAAACCTTCCAACAGACCTTCAAGATTCAGAAACCAAAATGGAATGATTTGTGGGCTGGCTTGCTCTTCATAGCTGTTTTCCTGGGCTTCGTAGCTGTCTCAGGCCTGACGCTCTATCGATATTCACGATACCACAGCTTCAATGGAGGCGGCATCTACGGCTCAACCAACAACTTCTCTTTGAACACGAACACTATCGTCCTCTTCATATTCGTCCTTGTTGTCGCCTTCGTCCTTTCGTGGGCATACTTTCTGGCTGCAAGAGCTTTCACTAAGCAATTCGTATGGATTACAGGCATTCTGAACTGTGTGATGGCCGTTGCGACCGCTGTTTATTACTTGTACCGACGTCTGTGGGGCGCGGGTATTGTGTTCGCCATATTTGCGGTCTTTGCCATTTTCTGCTTCATTAGCTGGATACCCCGGATTCCCTTTGCAGTGGTCATGCTACAACAAGCACAAGATGTTGCGCGCATGAAGCGAGTCCATGTTTTTATGGTTAGTTTCATTGGTGGTGTGGTCGCGCTTGCATTTGGCGCATGGTTCTCGGTCACCTTGGTTGCTATTTACACCGCGTATATGCCGTCCAATGCTAATGCGAATGCCAATCCATCTTGTGCTTCAGGTGGCTGTTCAAGTGGCACAGTGATTGGCTTGATCGTCTTTGTTACTTTTGCTGGGTATTGGATATCTGAGTGGATCAAGAATACTATGCATACTGTTGTTGCGGGTGTGTACGGCTCATGGTATTTCTGCGCGGGAAAGCCAGGAGGTATACCCAGTGGTGCTACCATGGGCGCTTTTCGACGAGCAACAACTTATTCATTCGGCTCCATCTCCTTTGGAAGTCTCATTGTGGCACTTATCAATATGCTTCGCCAAGCATGCAGCATTGCTCAAGGCCAATCTTCTCAAGATGGAAACATTATTGGTGTCATCTTCTTCTGTATCTTGGGTTGTTTAATCGGTATCTTGGACTGGGCTGTTCAATTCATCAATCGATATGCCTTCTGCCATATTGCGTTGTACGGCAAGGCATACATACCTGCTGCCAAAGATACTTGGACCATGATGAAAGATCGCGGTCTTGATGCGCTCGTCAACGATTGTCTGACAGGTCCAGTTCTAAGCATGGGTTCGGTGTTCGTGGGGTACGTCTGCGCTCTTCTCGCATACCTATACCTGGAATTCACCAAACCTGCATATAACGACGGTCGGACCTTCACACCTGTCATAATGGCCTTCTCATTCTTAATCGGGCTACAGGTTTGCCAAATCTTCATGACACCAATTGGATCTGGCATTGACACGATTTTTGTGGCTATGGGCTGGGACCCAGATATCGCCGCCAGGGAGCACCCTCAATTCTGGGGTAAATTGGTCACAGTCTATCCTCATGTGCAGGATGTTATCCATGCCTGATGTGCTGGCAGGCAAATGAACTTTGTGGAGGATAGACGATTTGATTAGCATTGCAACAGGACTGGAAGTAATAAGAAATGTATTTTTAATGATCTTGCATGCGAGTCACAGCGGATATACTGTTTGCGCATTACTTTAATTCACCAAAATTGACTTGGAACTACACTCTCAAAAGGCCAGTGTCGGTCAGAGTTCTCTACATTCCGTGCGTGTTGAGTGTCGAATACTTGCTGTACTTAGTACCCGAGCCTCGTACTTCCTCAAGTACAGAACAAAGTTCTCTAAACGAGTTCACTGTCAGAACTGTAGGTAGGCCTAGGATGACTTTACGGCCGTTATTGTGATCGGTAAAGTCCCACGCTATACTCCATACAGGGTTGGTTCGAGACTGGGGGAATACCGCCAAGGCACTTCTGCCAGTGTGGTATTGCCCTTCTTACTACATGTAGTACTAGCTCAACAAAATTCATGACGATCTGTTGCCGCATCTGGACAAGTCAAGCATACCTACAGTAGGTAGTTTGCGGCTGATGGAAACAAACTTTCGAAACAACAATTTTGATCAAAGCTGGGGGTCTTCAGCTTGTACAGTACATGTACACAGCCGTGCATATTGTATCGTATTGGTGGGTGCACCTGACTGTACTTGCCATATGTAGCAAGCTTCGTGATTGTTGATTTGACCGGGTGGACATTTACTCGCTTGCACATTGCTGGGAATCCGCTGGCAGGTGGTAAGCACTGGCACCAATGCACCCCATTCGCTAGTGTTTACAGAACCACCCTGCCTGATACACGGAGTAATTCTAGACCGCTCATCAGACATATATTAGGCACAGATGCACTACAATTGAAGATGTATCGTCTTGCTTGTATACGTACTGCAATCAATAAGTCCGTGCACATCGCGGGTATTAGTCGACGCATATCGACTTCTATAGACACAAACAAGAGAAGAGCAAGTTCACGATGTTGAGCGGCAGTTATACAAGCATGTTCCCATCTACGACAACGAGGCCAAGGCCTCAGTCGCAATGGATGACTGAGTTGCAGTCGCTTGCAGTGGTATAGTTTCTTCAATAACAATCTCGCCCTGATGAGTACTGACAATCAGTGCTTAGGTTCTCAAAATCAGCTTCCCTCTCTCAGTTTGGATATGCATCGGTGCCCTCCTCCAATCCATCTTCCTCCTTCTACCGCTGTCCTCGGTCATCAAGTACTGGCGCTTCTACGCCGTTCTCCCGCCAGTCCTCTTCCTCCTCGCCAAGGTTGTCAACACAGTCCTGATTTCATACAATGTCATCAAAAACCCTTACCTTGCCCGTCCGGATTTCCTCAGGCGATACACAGCCCTTGTCCCAGATAAAGCCGGCAACTTCCCCACCACCGACGAATCTCCCAACAAGAATAAAGTCGCTATTCTTCTCCTGGGGGCCACCGCGAACCATCCTGGTGGCTGGCTCGCATCACCCCACATTGCCAAATTTACCGACCTCGCTGACTGTATGGCCAAGGAACTCGACAAGCTACCTCAGGAAGAAAGTGGCTTCCTCGGCCAGAGTACATTGTGGCAACCTAACCCCTCTGGGACCGTGGACACGTTTCTGATCAGCTACTGGCGCAGCATCGAATCAATCCACAACTTCGCCGTTGGTCCATCACACATGGATGCGGTCAATTGGTGGAACAAGGAGAGCAAGAATGGAGGTTTGGACCATATTGGAATAATGCATGAGATCTTTGAGGCACCCGCCGGCATGTGGGAGTCTGTTTATTTGAACTTCGAGCCAACGATGTTGGGAGCGACGAGCTATGTAAGAAAAGCTGGCGAGAAGGAGCTTGTTGGTGGGACGGTTGCGGATGAGTGGGTTAGTCCTATCGTCGATGCCAGTCGAGGGAAATTACGGAGCTCGAGAGGTCGATTAGGTTGGGATGCGAGAAGGGAGGGAAGAGAGTGAAGCTCTTACATAGATTGGAGGCTTGTATGTTTAGTATCTACTTTCTGCACACGGGTGGTTTACTGGCGTTCTCGTTGCTCAAGCAGTTTCAAATTCGTCCATCACCATTCTCCTTGTGATCCTTTCCTTGTTGTGCTAGATGCTGTTACACCTTACAAAACTTAGTCCGTGGCTTTGACCACATCGGTATAGATTCTTCGAATACCGTGACAATACGTACTAACGGTCAATTTATAACGTGACGACATGGTGTCTAGCAACAACAGTGGTAAGTATAGTCTCATCCTGCTCATTGTAATAAGTATTGTGAAGAGGACATGTAGAATGGCAATTGATAAGCAGAGCGAAAGTCTGTGCTTGAAACAACAAGAAAGGGAGGGTACAAGGGTTTAGTGACAACTTGAAGTACTGCAAAATGGCTCTACAGGTGGGCGTGTGGGATACGGTAGGTTACGAGATCCCAATGCGCAGCACGCTTCGTTTGCTTAACGACTTCAAGTTCTTCATTCTTGGTACTCTCAGCACTCCGTCAATCGATTCCATCTCACCAACCTGAAGGAGAGTTATGTCGTTGTTCTAACAGCTGCACGCTCGCAATGTGATGGCCATAGCTCTCTTGGAGATTGATCTACTAACCACTACCTTGTGTGTTTTATAGCGGGACCTTCCACATAAAACCACTGGGTTCATGATGTCGAGATGATGCAAATCCATGGCAAGCGAAAACGTCAGGAGAGAACAAGACCAAAGAGCTCAACCAATACCAGTGGGCGTTCGTTGAAACCACCATCACAACTGTTAGCAAGGCGGAAGGTTGCTGCTCTAAGCAAAATCCGAAGGTACCACATGCAGTCGTCAGGTAACATGGAGAAATCGACGACAGACAACCTATCCACACTGGAGAAACTACCGCTCGAACTCGTCCAGCAGATATTCTTCTATGCGCTGGAGATCAATATGCCACGTGCTTCAAGACATCTGCAGCAGGCACTATCCACAGAGCCTATCTTTAATGCCCTGGTTACGTTTGCGTATTTTGATGATGATGGGGTAAGTCCTGTCGAGGCGAAGCACTTCTTGCCTGCGACATATCGCAGATTGGATAGCACTGAAAAAGTGCGGTTGCAAAAGGGCATCTTGTCTTGCCGATGGTGCACCTATCATCGTGTCAGAACATGCTTACCCACCTTGACTCGGTTGGGAGTGGTTCAAGCATGGCACCAAGAGTATGCCTCAGCCGAGTCGCACCAGCAGGGCATCGATGCGACACAAGAGCCACCACTTGAAGTAGCCAATGAAACGATTCGAGCCCTTGCCGTGTTACCTAAGTTAACAGACGAACTGGAGTTGGAGCAGCACTTTCTAGCTCGAACCACTATCGAAGAATTAGGCAGCAACCACACACCTCTGAGTCACATGCAGCGTCAACCCTTCGAAACTCTCCTCCCGCGCATCGTAACGTGGACTTCGAGCTTGGACGACAACGGAGTGGTGCACAAAACTACTGATCGCTCGTTGAGCACATTGGCGGTGCGCCACATTCCCAAGTGGTTGCTCTGCAATACGCCGTGGACTGATGAGCAAGTCGAATTTCTGCAGCTCTTGCGACAAGGATACACGTTCGTGCAGGATGATCTCATCATGGCTATCTCTGCAAATGCGGTCTTCGAAGGCATGAAGAACGCAATCCAAGAAAGCCACATTGTTGCACTCAAAACTCTACTTGAGATACACAATGCGCTATTCAAGTCAGGTGCATGGACATTCCAAACTATGCTCGGACCACAATTGACTCCGCCTACCCACCATCCGCTGCCTGTCGATCTGTTCCATCTTGCGCTTCAACAAGACAGTCGCAGCTCAGAATTGCTCACGTTACTCCTGCGAGCCGACATTGGTTCGCTGCCTAGGGACGATGAGAAAGTCACAGCTTGGGCAGTTCATGAATCGAGTCACGGCAACGCGCTAGCAGTTTGGTTGCTCAAGCACATGGAAGGCACATCGAACTATGGCCTTCCTCGTCGTGGTCATTTGTTTGTGGACGGCTGCCTATCATGGAGGGCTAGAGCAAGAGGCGATCTGCCTTTCCCAGAAACTTCGTTTGCTGACGAGTTGGGCTACATTAGAGGCACTACCATAACGCCTGCTGGGTTGGATGGTAAGGTTTGTGGAGCAGGTTGAGGAGACCATCTAATGGTCTGCGGTCGTTGTGATACTCGCGAAGAGTGTAGCACTTCTGAATCTGATTGTCTCCATGGATTACACACATCAGCCAGTTTTTCAGATTGCAAGCTAAAAGCGCGACAGTGGCGTCATAATCTAGACCGACGCCATTCAAGACTCATACATGTATATTGAATGAGTCTCTCTGGGTGCCGAGGATGGCAATCAGCGATTAGCCGTCGCAGAGTCCTCGCATTGTGTACTTTGTGACGTTGCTGCCTAACACAGATTTGCGTACGCCTTGATGGCTTGGGCACAGACCTCCATCGCTTTTGTCGATTCGCGAATCAAGGCCCCAAACAAGGCTGCCACCGCTAATATCTGATATGGTCACTAGTTCAAACCGATGCTGACACATGGCATCCGCCTTGTAGCGGTGGCACATGACTACTGGTTTAAACTTGGATGAAATACCCGAGACTTACGATCGATTCGTGTATTAGGACTTCACAAGTGACTCGACAGCATTTCCTAGGTAGGAGAAGGCAGCAGCGAACCGCCAATGTCGCGTACGAGGTGGCACCCGCAGAATTGTATGAGGAGGCACAGCTCTTACTCTGTCATGAATGCTAAGAACGAGAGGAATTTCAGCTACCTAGTAGAGCGACTCTTACTGATGAGGACGTTGCGGGCGTACAGTAGTTGGCTCTGCACTGCCGGGCGCCATTGGCTACACTAAGTAGCACATCGGTGCCATGCTGACTGTGAGTCTTACTACGTTGTTCAGCTTCACCGATGACAACTTAAACTAAGCATGAGTCGACGATGGCTTTTCGTAAGTCTGCTGAACTGATTTCAGCGCTGAGGTCGCTTGACTCAGTCAGCAGACGGTTGTGGGCGTAGAAGTGTCGAGAAAAGACGTAGATTGCGATTTTTATTGGTGCGCAGTGGTCCACTAGTTCGGCCTGACTAGTCACCCTAAAACACGAACACGGCAGGCTGGTGTGGGCTAGCACATCCGAGTTGGAGCCTGAATGAGGCACTAATTTAAGTTCATCGTCAGCTGGTTCCGCCCCTTCCTCGTCGCGCTCTCTATTCTTATTGCCTGCATGTTATTCTCTTCATAATTTTCCTCGCCACTTCCTCCACGTCCGTCTTGATTTCCAATCTAAGTGCGACTTCCGAGTCTTGGCTGTTGAAGAACATGTCACCGTCCACTTTTGCCGCTACCAACATTTTACCTTCTTCAGGCATCAATAAGTTACCTTGACTTTGTTGGCTATTAATCTCACAGCCACCCAAGACACGTAGGTATCTTGGGCGCATCTATTTGGCCACGTCCATAAGATAACCTGGACGCGTCTCGGCGCCGTCGCTGTCAATTCCCAAATAGGCCAGGTCACAATTCTGGTGGGTTTCACCGTCAGCCAGAATATACATATCTTCTTGCCTTAGGCTCTTTCCCATTCCATCAACCCTAAGGCCACCGCTTCATCAACATATTATTCATACCACACCTCGACGTTGGTTTTGTATTCCAAAAGACAACTCAAGATGGCACCGCACACTCATATCCCAGCACCACGAAACACCATCGAAACATACTCGGCGAGGCCTGAACGAGAGCCACCACGGAACGACAAAGGTGAGATCGTTTGCCAACATCCTGCTTGCACCGACAAGACCGAGATTTTCAGACGACCTTGCGAATGGAACAAACACATGGACAAGCATGAACGTCCTTACAAGTGCAACGAACCAACTTGTGAGCAGAACCCTGGTTTTACCTACAGTGGTGGTCTCTTGAGACATATGCGCGAGGTTCATAAGAAGGGAGTGGGACCTGCGAGGAGACCACTTTATTGTCCTCATGCAAATTGCATCAGAAGTACAGGCGAAGGCTTTACTCGACGCGAAAATCTAGAGGAACATCTACGCCGAAGGCATTCGTACACGGGTCACTATTCGCCCCCTCCAGAATCGCAACATTCGAACAACGATGAATCTCCTGAGCAGCCTCGAAAACGGCGCAAGACGGTAGACCCAGACTCCCCAGATGATGAGCAAGTCAACCAACGATCGCAGTATCCTCCATTGTCAGATTCTCGAAGAGAGTCCGTGAGAAGCGAACTTCAGCCCGTGATTGACGAGCAATTTTACGGAAACGGTACCAACAGCGAGCTTACTAAAGATGAGGCTGTCAGGCAGCTCGCACTTGCACGACAACACATTGCGCATCAGCAGGACTTGATTAGGCAACAGGACGAAGAGTTGCGTCGCATGGATGAGATTGTGAAGAACCTGGCACCTGGCGCAGATTACTCAACTCGACCTACGGAAAGGAACTTCACTGCGCTAATAGGCTCCAATCCAGCTCTGCCTGCGCTTGTGCACCAGCCTGATCAAAATCGTGTTGATGCGACTGCACCGAACCCACAGAGCAATGGAGTTGCACATGTCATTGAAAGTCCACAGGAAATGCCTATTCTCGATCACCACGAACCAAAGTCTGACAAGGATGCTCAGTCGACAAGCAACGGTAACGAGCCATCCCGGCGAATCGAAATCGGCAGAGATCTTGTCTCTGAGAGACTAGCCGTCCAGGCCGCCTAGCAGGCAGCGCAGGCAGACGAGGGTGATAAGGAGGTGTCTGACAGCAACATCGAACATCAATTTCACTTTGTCGGTCACTCCGATGCACCAGCGGAACGGCTGTTGATACGGTAGAGCAAAAACCATTGAGTGGCTCATACGACTTTAGCACCGCGTGCTTTTCGCCACTCTGAGACGCTGAAGCCTCTGGAATGACCCAGAAAATTCACCTCATGCAATGATTGTTTCACGATGCACAGGCGCTACGCACATCAACACAGCGTGGAAGAAGCTATGTGGAGCACACTGACGATTCTTACGTTACTCGTGTGCTTGTGATTAAAGTGTTACTGATATTTACTCACTTATTGGTCGAGTGGCGGTGGAGGCAAACGGGGAGGCAAAATCAATCACACACGGGCCTCCTTTCATACACTCAAGGTTATCTCCGCTTCTTACTTGATATGGATCGTGAGCCGAAGCAATATGGAGATTAGAAAACAAGGTTGTACTGTACTGTAGAAAGAAGCATACGTTTGTGGATGTACAGTGGGAACAAGGCTGTGGTCAGTCACATCCATGCGAGAGTGCGATAGGGTGTGATCAGATCAAAAATAAACAAAAAAACACATTGAAACGTTTCAGATTGTTTCAGAAGATATACTGTACTGTAAGCTTGACAAGGCCCGACTTGAAAATGATTGTTAGTAATGTTGTTGCTGTACTGGAGAGGTTTTACACGATGGAATCGATGATAATAAGATACATGTAGTCACAATACCACCCAAATTAACAAGCGTATACAATAACCAGGCCCAGTAGACACCTTCCACACATCCACATCAATCAATATATACAATGCAAGTCTTTCATTTCTTTGATTTAGGTAGAACTCTCATCGGACGCCACTCGAGAAGGAGTTTACCCCTGTTCTCATTGTTATTGCCATTGACACTGTCCTGCTCGAAGATAGATCAGATATCTATCCGTGCTCAGGTAGATGGATACAATATTCTAAGGATGAGTGCTCAATAGGTGGAACGTTGTATGGCTGGATTACCCATGGACATGGACTTGTACAGTACATGTACTTTATAGCTTGTTCAGGTGTTTGTGTATGTAAAGATGAATATATGAGAAGTACGATTTTGGGTCACTTTGATATATTATGTACGTATCCAGTATCTAGTCACGCGAACACTCGCGAACACTCTGCGCCGGATAGCAAGTCGCTCTGGTTTTGGTACAGTCGTGGGGGAATGTGTATTTCCGTTGTTGACATGTTAGCTCGTGTTGGCGCTTCCAATATCGTGATGCTGGTTATCAAGGTGGAAGGAGGTTACAGCTGATTTCACAGCCAGCTGGCCTGTTCTCCTGCGCAAGACGTTTGACTTTGCACATCTGTGAAGTACTTTTGTTTCTTGTTTAGCTAGCCTGGCTTACTCCTGCCCCAGCCACACCACAGGAGGCGATGACAACGATCTGTCTCAAAAAGCCATGTCAGATATTGGCGTGTGCTGACATACACGTCAAAGATCCTGGCTTGGCATGGAAAATTCGTATTCAAAGTAGCTTGGAGATATTTTGCACAACTGGGCATCTGGAAATCACTCAGCTGACTGACTGGGTCATGTGATGCCCATTGGTGAGACAGTGCCCAATTGGACATGCCAGGTCAGTAATCCATGCCTGTTGTGATCTTACCGTGCTGGAATCGACGGGCCAATATCAGCTTTGCAAGGCGGTGTTTGAAACCTGAATTGCAGGGCGCTTCGTAAAGTCATCACTTTCACTTGATAGGTGTCATTTCAAGATATTCTTGCAGCGTACTTTGGCTGTGGTACAATGCCTCCACGGACTCTTACACTCGTGTGGTGATGGCGGATCGTGTGGACATACTGTAGCTGGAGGAGTACATTCCGTTTTACAACACGAACGCTGTCGTAGACATGTCTCGGTGGAGCTGGATGTCGCAAAGGGCATCACATCGTTGCTCGCTCCCGTAGTTTCAGGTTTGCGGAGCCGAAACCTGAACTTGTTGTTTTGCGCAAACCGCTTGCCAGTCATCCGAAAGATTACTTATCCATCAGGGCCCGTGCACTTCAGCTAACGAGAAAACGCACTATGGTGAAGCTTGGATTACTACTCCAAAGACTTTCGGCTTTGGGTCGGAACGGGAGGATGATTTTGGGTGGAATAAGGTTGAGGCTAGGTATGATAAGTCCACGTCACCCCGGTTCCAGGCATCCACATTTTCCGGTGTTGGCTTTAAAAACGAACAAATGTCTTGGCATTGGTGGACATAAGCGATGGCTTAGCAGGATTTGATGCCTTGCCACCTTGAAATAGCACACGCCGGGTGCGAGCTGAAATTGTTGGATTCAAAACACGATTGATCCTGTTCCAGGCTTGTCTTTGTGGATTGACGTTCGTTTTTGAGCCAGCTGATGGGTCAGAAACCTTGATTCCACGCTTTGCAGTATACTTCGAGTGTGAGCCACAAGTCTACGTGTTCTCCGTGTCCATGGCTGGTTGATTAGTGTTCGCGTTCTTGGCGTTGAAATAGCCTTGTTTTATCACCCAATGGACATGAGACATTCTGACTGAATCACGTGTGTATAAGTGAACACCCGGACATCGGATGACACCTGAGGCCGTCACGTCACACCACGACACCCATGTGAGACCGACTAATTTTTCCTTTTGCCTCAGCACTTGCCACATGAATGACAGACTTTTCTGATGTTGTTGGGAGCTTGGTGGCGCTACAAAAGATAGTGAAACCACATTTAGTACTCCAAGTGATGCCTACAATCAAATACAGGGTCTGTGCATGTTGGATGGCTTGATGACACAGGACCAAGAATGAAGACCTTGCCGCATGTGATCCGTCATTGGAGACGACACGAGTACTGGACCATTCAGCAGGTGCTTGAAATCATGTCTGCCTGTTTGTGGTGTTGCACGTCAAACTAGATGGAGCGCGTGACCTCCTTCTGGCATGTGGTCTAGCAACCATCCGAGCACTAATTTCGAACCTTGAACCCTACCCGTGTGTGACGACCAGCTCCAATACGCTGAACGAGTACGTCGATCTTTTGTTTGACAGTCCTGGGTAAGACTATCAAGCCAGTAATACTGTAACGCTATCAAGGCATTTCTGTTGAAGGCACAGCAGGCAAGGAAGGCGCTTGCTTCGACCATGTACCTTGGCCTTTGTAAACCCAAGAAACGTCCAGTATATCCGAGATAGTGGTTTCAACGGAGTCCCAGACACCGGTCATTTTGAAGTCATCTACGACGAACCGTTGCAGACGGAATGCGGCACCCAAAGATCGAACTGCGTGCGCGACTAGTCGATATGACGTGTTGAACCTAAACAAGAAACATAAGTTTTGTTCTGCTAGAAGAGCTTCATGGGTCAAAGCATGCCATATCAGACTTACTCAGTCCATGGATCATTGAGATCTATATGGTAGTTCGCAGCCTTCATCTCGTCTTCGAGTATGGTACTTTCAGGCTCAGGACATAGTTTCATGAATAATGTTTCCAAGCTTTTCATTCTGCGGACGCATTTGAGTATATCGTCAACATGGTTGTAGAATGGGAAGATAGCAATAAATGAAAATTCTGTCAGGCCTTCGAGTATTTGGAGCGCGGGATTAGGTGGATTTGGAACATGTAGCGGAGCGAACTGAGATCCCATGTTTGCCATGATTGATGGTGGTTTCTTTAGGAAGTACTCATAGCTCGAGTAGGCTGAGAGATTGCTGCCTTCGTTCACCCGTAGACTATGCCACGGTCTTGCAGTAAGTACGCTCGGCAGCTTGTTGTATGAAACATGCTGACGTGCAGCTTCCGGACTCTGGCGAAGCTCAAGAAGTTGATAAGGAATATCGAAAGCCCAAGAATCGTTCATATTCATACTCACCTTGGCGATTTCGGCAAAAACATGTGGAGCGCATGATATGGTGAAACAGGTTGCAGGTATTTCGTTTAGCAAACGGCACCACCACGCTGGATGGAAATGACTGCATGGTCCTTGTAGGTTAGCGACAATGCTGACAATGTATTCCGACAGTTCATTCTGTCTTACGAATTCGAGAAAGGGGCTCAGACGGTAGGGATCGAGACGGGCGTGACAGAAAAGCAATGGGAGAACAAGCGAGCGAAGTCGATGAGAGAGCACCGAGACGTTCTTGAGTGGATGGTCTTGAGAGACTGTCCAAGAGGACGTTGGATGGCCAACAAAATTGTTCTCAGATGGCGTTCGGTTGTCCAGCAATGTCAAGATCAGCCTTAGTAGTTCATTTGGTAGATTCAATAGCTTCAGCGGCTGGCTCGTCACTGACTTGCTCCTGTCAAGTATGCCATTAGGAGGACGCAGTAAGAACTCGTCTTCTCCTGCTTGAGAACTTGCCATGTCGAGGTCGGCGATGGATGATAAGACTTAGTACTGGCTGATGTCCGGGCAGTAATTGTGGGCGGTTCGTCGTGGTAACTCGTCTCGTCAAGAGTTCTAACCATACCACGATTGTGTAATGAAGCTGATTCAGTCCGTCTGAAATGGATCGAGTTCGGGGCAGATTTGCACGTGTTGACCAATCACGAGGGTCATATTGCGGAGCGTCGAAAATGCGTTTGATGGCTGAAAAGTCCCCCGTGTCGGTTAAAGTCGTGTCATGACCACCACAAATACCTACCAATTGCACGACTATTATATAAGTTATTGAAAGTTCATACAGTTCGCCTGCGTCAATCTGACACTCTGTGTTCGACACTGAGATTTACATGGAAAGAATCAGGGGGGTGAGCTTGGTATTTGCAAAATCACCAGTGCTTGTATAATATTGCGGTTAACTTGCTTCTCTTGGATAGTGCTAGGCGAGTATGCTCGATTTCACATGCGCTTCAAGTTGATCACTATTGACGACAACCAAAACCAGCTCGCCCAAAAGCACTTTTCAAAGCTCTAAACTGATCTCGTTAACAAGTAGAGCATCCTAACCCACGTGTTCGGTAAAGGAGAACACGAAGTCGCGATGAATCGGTAGCGATCAGAATCCTATCCTCACAGCTCTATAATGCCTCCAGCGTCCAGAGGATGGCAGCATCTACGACCCCGTCCACTCTTTATTCGTCCTTCCCGTTGTCGACACATCTCGATCCAGAAGCCAAGAGATAAGCGGTCTTTCCTCGACCGTGTCCAAGACCGTGATAGAGTCAAACTGTACAACAAATCCAAACTTGGTCCTGAGTCCGAGCCCGGACCTGAGCTCAATCCTCCTCCTGAGCCGCAGGCTCCCGAGCCCAACAGACCTAGTATCTGGATACGCTTGTTACCTGCTTTCGTACGATCTCGTCCTGCTCTGCGCAGCTGGATCTTCGGCTTCATTGTCACCTTACCTATCGCAACATTCCTCTTTACTCACTCCCCACTGACATGGTACACTGTCTCCGGACCGAGTATGCGTCCCACACTGAACCCGGACTGTGAATCAGATAACGACTCCCTCTACAGCCCTACAAGGGTAATCGTGTCAAAGTGGTCACCGAATGTACGGCAAGAGATGGCACGAAGCTCCACTAGAACGGGTGACGTCTTCACAGGCAGGTATAGGAGAGGAGATATCATCGTTTACTGGACACCACACGACCCGGAGAAGATTGGCGTGAAGAGAGTGGTAGGCATTCCAGGAGATAGTGTGCAGCCCCTCAAGGGGTATAATGGCCAGGACGATCCTGAGCCGGTCATCATTCCGTTCAATCATTTGTGGGTAGAAGGAGACGTAAACAATCGAAAAAAGAGCGTTGATTCGAATTATTTTGGACCCATTTCGGAGGCGTTGGTTAAGGGACGGGTGACGGCGCTATGGTCACTCTGGTGGAACATTCTTGGTGCTAAGAAAGTTGATGGAGGGAAAAACGGATGGCCAGCGCGCGATCATGGACGGGTCGTCGAGGGTGCAGTACAAGAAGCATCTGTAAACCCCGACATCTTGAGTCAGAAGAAGTCCTTCGAGAATGGACATCAGGCCGAAGCAATGTTGGAGTATTTACAAGAGCGATCAGAGGAGTTTGTACGTAGATGGGAGCAACAGAACGAGGTCGGATTGAGTTTCCGGAAAGAGATTAGGAAACTGAGTCTCGCTGCGTACGATGTCATGAGGGGTCATGAAGACCAAGAGACAAGGGACCGAGCTCGTCGACTGTTACAAGAAATGAAGCGACTTGTTGGAAGCAAGGCTCTTAACAATGCTGCCACAAGTGCAGAACTCGCCACGATTGGAGACAAAAGAAGGCGGTGGAAACCACAGCCCCCAGCCCCTGGTGAGGGCGATGATTACTTTGCGGAGGTGGAGGTGCCTGGGAATAAGAGAGCGGAGGACACCAAACCCGCTAGTGCTGCTCTGAGGACGATGCTGAAGCAGAAAAAGCAGATGGCAGATGCAATCGATAAAGAGTACGATGAACTCGACAGGGCTAAGCTGCAACGGTCAGGATATGCAGAGTGAGGGATTCAGCAAGAGCTGTGAGATATGTGAGGGCTTGACTAGGGAGATGTGTAGAGCAACATTCTTGAAAGGAATGACAGCCTTGCAGTATGAGCTGCCACATGCAGTCAGAGTACAATCTCAAAACAGATCAGACTCGGCCTCTGGGCTAGGACTCGGATGGACACCTTGACTTCGAAAGACCTTTCTCTGGATCTTTCCTCGGCTGCATGGAAGTCTGGTGTACTCACAGCTACGTATCGTTGTTCCATAATGAGTAGGTGTGAAGCCTGTTAGCAAATGCCTAGGCTTCTTATGTACATGGCCTGGAAGTCGTCGAGCGATGATACCTATCTTGACTTTGAAGACAAAGTTTGGAATTTGGGCAATGGCTACCGGCATAATACATGTTGAGACGTCTTACTGGCTTGAGTCGAGACTCTAGCCCTACCACCACCACCACCCAGCTGCATACGAGACAATACTTTGTACAAACATTACGCAATGTCAAATAATGTCGATGGGTACCGACGACCAAATCGATGTTTTCCAGCTAGAGCCAACCTTATGGGGAAATGGATTTAAAAGTCATCCTCGGATTTGTAGATATGTCACGGCGTTTGTTTTCTGAAGAAGTCCAGCATAGCGAACGCTTTTGAGTGCGCAAATGACATGAAATTGTTCTTGGTCTCCATCGAGTGATGGAGACCAATGCAATGCTTATCTTGCTCAAAACGGTCAACTATATAAATCATGCATATTGGCCTGCTCAATACAACGCCTTGCTGCTCATTCGCCATGCCCGTGCTTCCCAGCACTTACCACTTCGCTTCCTTACTAGCTAGGAAGGTCTTCAGGATTGTCACCCTTTCCTCTAGCGCATTCAGCCACTTCTCCAGCTCGGCGTATAACGTGTCCGGGCTTGCTCCCTGTCCCAATAGCTTCGCATAGAAATCTTTTCTGTATGGTGTAGCACTCATTGCTGCACTGAAAATAGGCTTCACCATGAAACTGTGATGTGGTGCCAATGTGTTCTTGTAGCCATCTCTGAAGCTGTCGGCTAACTCTCTCTTGGGTTTGACCTCGTTTACTGCTGCGCCGGCGTTATTGGTAAGATCGGCACGTAGCGCTTGAGCGGTGAAGTCGAGGCCGCGAACGAGCCAGAGAAGACCCTCGGTAGCTTTGTGAGATTTCGACACGAGTTCGGATTTGCAGAGGGATTGCAGGTTTTCTGATGTACCTGGGGAGGCTAGTTGACGCTCACGGACTTTCTTGACATTGCCGTTCATATCATTCTTGACAGGGGTGAAAGCCACACTGCCGAGTAGGTCTGAGAGAGTCAGTACATCCAATCTAGCCAGTTGGCGTTCTTCAAATTACCAAATAGTGTCGTTGTTGCTTCTGAAGCCTCAAGAAAACTGGAGGTATCGATCCCCTGGTCTGAACCTACAGGAACATCGGTGAAGGACTTCTTGAGCGTGTCGAACCACGTCTTGCCTGCTGGGATTGAGACTGCCATTTTTGTAAAGCACTGGACCTCTGGATCCAAAACTTCAAATTCGAGATAGTTTTGTGTCACACAAAACTCATAAATTCGAATCCGAAGATGGAGTGAGGGGTGCGTTTGGTATGTGATTCCCCACAAACTGCGACAGACAAGACGGGATCGCTGACATGGATCAAGGGTGAAGCCGAAAGGCCAGACTTCTTTCTGAGCAATGAGGTTTCCACTTTCGGGCGTCCCCTCCTCTCAGATTTAGGCTTGCTAGCCTCTAGCATTATAGCGAGAACTTTATACACCACAAGCACTAACTCGAAACCTTACACTCGCAGTTGCTTGCTTTTGACATGCTGCCTGCGGCTTCTCCATCATGTGCAAATCGTTATTGACTGCCTACACCATCGGAGATTATTGGCGAATATCTGGGTATACTATGGCAGCATTTGGGTGATATTCAGACGACGATACAGCACGCATGGCCGATGGCACCAACTTAGGCACACAATGAACTTCTTCCTGTACATCAACAACAGCAATGGAAGCAGCACTCTTCCCTGTAGGGACCCGCGTTTCCTCTCACAACGTCCCAGGTCTTGATCCAAATTCCTACACAGCTCACAAGTTGAAGCACGCAAGCCCTGAGCATTTGCATTCGACGACTCAACGCTTCTTCATTGGTCCAATACCCGAAGGATGGCTCAACAGCAACAGGAAATCATGGTACAAACGGAGGCTGGAGCTGAGCACTTACTCTTCAAGGACAGCCTCTTTTAAAGCAGCCACAGGTCAGACCTACCATCACAGAACGAACGATGGACTTGACAGATCAACGCAAGCACGAATGACCATGGGATTCCCGCAGCCGGAGGATGTAGAAGATTCTGAGACTGAGCACGGGAATGGGAGTGAAGGACAAACTGCAACTGAAGATGACGGTGATAACGAGAGTGATGATGCATTTTATGAAACCACGGAACTTGAACCAGTGTCAACAGAAGCACAGCAGTCAGATGTTGGTATTGAAAATGCCGGTCCTAGAAGCAGGTCGACTAGTCCTCGAAAACTGCAGAAGAGAAGTACACAAAGCACTGGCGAGTATTCCGAGGTTTCTCCTTCCAATGCCAGAGGAAATGGTATGCAAGACTTCCAAATCCGAGTCACAGGAGAGGAATCCGAAGCAGTAGCCAGAGGCCGTAATCTAGAGCATAACCGATTTTCTGCCTCAAACACTGTCGCATCGTCGTTGAGACAACATGGATTTGATGGTCCCAACGATACCATCGACGCGGGAAGCCGCACAGCATTACTCCCTGAGCGAAGCCCTAGTGCAAGACCCCCGAAATCACGAGATGGGAAGAAATCGCTGAAGCAGCATGAGCCAACCCCTACAGCCATGGATCCGACTGATGCGCAACCCCGGTTGAGGCGAGGGCCCTCCGGAGGTGTCCGATTTAAGATTACGGAAGCAGTAGTTGATCGGCAGAGACGAGCTGGAGCAAAAGCTGACAGAGCACGGGACCGAGTAGGTAAGAAAGTCGCTCGAAGGCAGACATTACGGGAAGGTACAATCGTGAAGATGGAGAAGATGCTTGTGAAGGCCGAGGTCACCATGCAGAAAGTGCCTGATGATTTCGACGAGAACAGCAGTATGCAACTAGAGACCAAAACACTGGAGAAATGGCGGGAATTTATGGTGGTAGCTCGCAAAAGCCAAAACAGCGATGAGGATGACTTTCGGTTACAGTTTTGGAACACTCGAGTAATTCCTGAAATTCACAATGACTCGAGTAACAAGAAGCCGACACGAGAAGTCAAACTGGTGGTCAAATCGACACACGTCAGTTTGTTCTCGTCTTTGGATAAATCGGTTGCCATCTGGCATCCCTATAAGAAAGGGACAAGAATCGTTATCATGAAGGCTTTTTCTACGGCACATTCTATAGAATGGTTCAGCTTTCTGAGACACACTCTTGGCTGGATGAGACTGGATAAGTTACAGGTCTCTGTACCAGATCTAGGTGTTTCTCTGCAGATCGAAAAGCCCTTCGACATTGTAGAAAAGGCAGGCATGGATGAAGAGGATGAGGAGACAGCGATCAGAAAGACAGAAGAGGCCGAACAGGCTGTGACAGGCAGAATCATATCACAATGCATCGACATGTTGGAAGGTAATCCTGAATGGACAAGCGTAGTCCATCATTGGCATGAGAACTTCAGACCAGGTCTCGCATGGAAAAGGTACGATCGGTTGGAATGGATATACGGTGCCAATGAGCAAAAGATGTACGGTGCCATGGCTATGCAGCACTCATACGAGCTGGAGTTACGCCCGAAGATACACTATCCGCAGCACACATTCGGTAAGAAGGGAAAGATGCACGAGGAGCCTGTTCCTATCGAAGGTTTTCTCATCCGTATGACCTCGCAGAAAGGTATTCAGAAACGCTTGGGCAAGGCGTTCTTCAAACGCCTCTACTTTCACACTCAGAATAACTATTTAATCTTCAACCGACCTGCCGCCGCCACACCACCTCACCCACCTCGTCTCCAGACCATTACAGGGTCTAACATCCCTAGCGCTTCCGAGATCATCGAAAAGACTCCTGTTATGTTCGATGTTGAACCATTCCCTCTCGACAATAGCGATCCCAATAACTCCCACAAACAAATCAAGTGGCTGAATAATGGACAACGTGATCACATCGATCGTGCAGACCGTGAAGCTCATGAAGAAGCTCGTCGTAACCTTGCCAATCTGGAAGCATCGGATGGATACATTAACCTCACACGCATTCACAAAGTACGAAAGATGCAATGGGGCACCGACGAAGTTGATGAAGGACTGGAATCTGGTAGCGACGTCGATTTTCACGAATCTGTCCTTGATACCTACCGGGCTGACGGCACTACCAATAAGATCGATGCCGACCGCATCTTTGAACTATTGCTTGACAATGGTCTCGTTGTACGTTTACAAGCATACGATAAACGTACGTGCAATGAATGGATCACTCGTCTCCGCGCTCTCGTCAAGTATTGGAAACGCAGGAGGACAGCAGACATGAATAACTTCAAAACCGTACGTGCAACTAATCTTCAACGACTGAAAATCGATGAAGATGTCGAAGCCGAGCTCGGCCAATTCGGGCACAAATGGGAAGTGACACGGTCTGAAGCGTCACCGCAGCTATACAACGTTTGTTCAATAGCCTCATGTCGAACCATTGCTCTCTCGGGACTGCTATATCTCAAACCACGACGCCACGGCACATTCCATCGCTGTGGCGTGATATTAGCCGGTGGAAAGATGATAGTATACCAATCCACATTACGCAAGATGAGTGGAGCACAAGTTCCCAACATCCATCAAGATAAGCAAGAAGTCATCGACCTACGTGGCTGTTACGTATATTCCGGACTAATCGTCGAGGACGACCTGTTATACCAGAACCGCACATTCGATGCAAACCACATAGGCACAATGGCCAACCTGCCTCGCGTATGGACAGAAGATGGCTGGACAAGCAGCGACGTAGACGTCATGACCTGCTTCGTCATATGGCGCAATAAAAGAAAAGGCTGGTTCAGAACCGCAGGTGGATGGTTTGGATCGAATAAAGATGATAAACCCTCAAGTGGTGGTGGTGCTGGTGGACAAACCGATGGAACAAGTGGAGGTGAGGCTCGAGACAGAGCAAGAGGGAGAAAACGAGCACAATTGAAGCGGGTTAGTCAGCTTGGTGTACCTGGGAGGGGAATGGTGTTTAAGTGTCGGAGTAGAGCGGAGCGGGATTTGTGGGTGCTTAACCTAGGGATTGAGATTGAGAGGTTGGTTGAACGGCAGCAGTGGGAGGATGAGGAGGGTGGTGGGGAGGTTAGGCTGGCTGGTTAGGGATCATGACTTGTTTTATAGCGGTTTGAGTTTTGAGATCATTGAGGTTGTTGCATAAATAATTAAGGCAGCTGTACAGTGTTGCTCTCAGGCACAAGGTGCATTGTGGACACTCTATGTTAATCCAGCAATGCATGTATTGGTCATAGGTTTGAAGTGTTCAAAGCCAGCTGCCAAGGCATGATAGACAGATAGTAATAGGACCGACTACAGTAGTACTGCTACCTCACATGAATATACCTAAGGTTTCTATATAATGACAACCCTAATCGACAATCTATGTCACAAAGTGTCTGCTCTTCCTCACCAAAAAACCCATCACGATAACGCTCGTGGTCCGACTTAATTAACAAACTCATCTCATCTGATCCTTCAATCATCCAAGCCAACAGCGTCTTCAAAATCATCTCACTACCCCATGTGCTGTTTCCCCCTCCAACAACGACAACCGCTTGTTCAACCCCCTTCCTTCCTCCAAGGCAACCTACAGCCGCCCCGCCCTCCCCTCAACAGCCCCCCTCAAAGCCTTAATAACACCCCTCGGATCCTGTGCCCCAAAAACCGCACTCCCAGCCACAATGACATTAGCCCCCGCTTCCGCCGCCTGGTCGATCGTTTTTTCGCTTAATCCGCCATCGACTTCGATGTTTAAGGCTGGATATTTTTTGCGGAGGAGGGATACTTTGGGGAGTTGGGAGGGCATGAATTTTTGGCCGCCGAAACCGGGGTGGACGGTCATTATTAGCACCATCTGTTATTTTATTTTCAGGTTAATTTGGAGGTTTATGACTGGGGGTGGGTACGTAGGTGGTTTGAGGAACTGAAAGAATCTGAGAAGGGGGGTTTGGGGAGGGTACATACGTCAGGTCGTTCCTTTTCATCTTCAGCCTCCAAAATCTCCCACAGAACGTCAACGCTCGTATCCGGTTTGATCGCGATACCAGCTTGCATGCCTAGTTCGTGGATGTATCGGATTAATGCTTTTGGAGTGCATTTTTCGGTGGTGTCTTTGTCTTCGGGGGTTTTGGCGGCGACGGAGGTGGTGGCTGCTTCGTAGTGGAAGCAGTACATGTCTGCGCCGGCGTCGCGGAAGGAGGAGGCCCAGCGCATTGGCTACTAGTGGGGGGGTTTGTTAGTTTGTTTGTGTTGGAGGTTTTTGGGAGAGGTGCTGTTGCTAATGCTGCGTTGTTGGTCCTGGGTCGGATGAGATGAGTTGCTGTTGTAATTGTCTGTAGCTCATTGCTGCTGTACTTTTCTGATGGTGCTGTTGCTGCTACTGGTGCTGCTTCTGTTCCTCGTGATGAATCATAGTGGGTGAGATGGAATTGCCTACCTCCATAATCATCATATGACAATCAAAAGTCCCATTCCCACCTTTCTCCTTCGGCTTCTCGACATGCGGTCTTAACTTCGCGACCACCGGAGCACCAAAAGTCATATTTGGCACGAAATGCCCATCCATAACATCCAGATGCAACCAATTTGAGCCCCAATCCATGGCATCGCGACATGCTTTGCCTAACTCTGCAAAGTCGGCGGAGAGTACTGATGGGTTTATGATTGCTGGGGGTGACATGGTATGTTGGTGTGGAAAGAAATTGGGTGGTTCGATGATGGAGTTCCTGAATTTGAAGGGGGATTGTCTGCCGGTCAGTAATAGAGGATGAGCTAGCGGATCTTGAGCAAATGGAACTGCTTTAATGCTAGTGATATAAATATGTTGAGGCTGTTTACACAGATGTTTAACATACGTGGGGAGCCGAATATGTGGAATGACGTAGCTTTGGTTAGCAGGACACTCCGGCCGGACCTTCACCGAACCTTTGCCGGACCATTCTCCTGTATCAGTTGTAGCAGCAGAAAAGGGGCAGCCGTGATTTAGATCATTCTCTCCATCAATACAGACATTTATGTAGAAATATTTGTGCAAGACCTATGCGAGAACACACTGATATCCAATGCTCTGCTTAGTTCCACGTAAGATACTTAATTTCATCTAGCAGAGGTGTCCTTCAGCATTAAGACGATTCTCCTCTTGACACGATGGTACATATACTATGGAAGGTGGTGGGCCATTCCAAGATGATGAAACAATCTCGAAAATCGAGTGGCAACGATATATGCAATAGTGGAAACATGAACGAATTATCAATCTATTTATGATTCTCATGAAGTTCTAGCTAACACGCCAACTCAAAATCACAATGGAGCTGCAAACAGACCCATTGCTCCCGGGGCATTGAGTTTGCGTCCAAAATCAACGACATGCCTAAGGGCAAACTCTTAACATCGTCTATCTGAAAGAGCTAACCAAAATGCAGTAGTTCGTTCAGATCGTGCGAGTTTGACATGATGAACAGAAGTCGCAGTATGTGGCTAACAGAGACTTTTCCGCTTTAGTAGCACTTCCTCGAGGTACTGTAGCTATGTTTCATTGTCGGACACGATTTTGATGAACCAGAAATTCTCATGGGTGAGGAAAGGATCATTGAGATCGTCCCAATGTTTCTTCTGGCCCTCGATGTACAGCCTGTGTTCTTGCTCTGTACTTGTCTCTCTGAGTGGGCGGTCATCCTTTATCTTGTCATCAACAATCACCCCTTCCACGACTCTTCTGCAAGGCCTAGATTCCTCCTTTAAATCACCAGTTATCGTCTGCTGATGTCCGGCGGGCACGACAGCTCTCGCAGTTTGCCGCGGCCGATAGCCATCTATCTTTCCTTCGAACTCAATTGTGGCATTAACATCATTGAGAGCAGTATTGAGAGGATTGTTGGTTGAATAGGAGGCGTTGCATTCGATGAGGTCTTTCATGGGACTACTGCTGTCCGTCAAGAATACACCCTTCTCCACCTCATGGCTGGGTGCGGATTGAGCAACATGATGACGACCAAATGCCTGAACATCGACATTGGGAGAACGCAAAGCTGTCTTTAGTGGCACGGAGGAGTAGTTTTGAATGACGTTACCCTTGTTCGAAGTACTTTCGATGCTATTTGCAATGTCACTGAGGGCTTGCCATTCGTGGTCTTTGAAATCATCAGTTTTCAGCAGACATGCGTCGTCACTCAGGTTGGCTCGTGACGAACGGTCAACAATGTTCTCAGCTCTTGACGCTGCTAGTGGGGCAGAACCAGCAATATCAACGCCAGGTCGTACGTTATTCATTCTGTTCTGGATAGAACTGTCACTAGCTGACTCGTCCTTCTCAGTGCAGGCACCGCGTATTTGGGCCACTCCGTGTATTGTATGCTTGTTAGCACTCTTCTTGTTCTGGCTTGCCCACTCGCGGACATCGCCGTACTCGCCAGCATCACTTGTCTTGCGCCGTTTCCTGGAAGGCCTCCTTTTGGTGCCCTCCTTGCAACATTGATGCTTGCAGTCCAAGCCTTTGTCTTTGCATATGTGCTTGCAGGGCCAATTGCCATTTGGAAGTCGTTTTGACTCTTGATAGTGATCCTTTCTGTCAAGCGATTGAGAAGTGCCACTACGTTTTCGTGGTATTTGACTGTTCTTGCGACCATCGACCTCTGCCATAATGTCGTCGATGTCGTCGACGTCCTCAAGAACGGAACCTTGAGTTGCCGCTAATAAATCTGAGTCATCAAGGTCTCCGTCATCGAACTCGTCGGGATTACGGTTGGTGGACGCATTCGTATGAATTGTTGATTGAGAACATGCTTGCTGTAGCGTGTTCTGCTTCGACGAAAACCACGAGTCTGGACAGTTGATAGGGAGTTCTACGAACCGATGAGTGCCAGCAATGTCGTCGCACATGACGTGGCACCTCAATTTTGAGGCGGGCTCTTCGATATGAGCGGTCAGGAAGATCTCTTGGTTATTCTGCAGTCGTTTGGGATCGAAGCGACGGAAGTCTATAAGCACTCCAGAGGACGTCTCACACAGATATAGGACATTGAACTGCTTCCTATTGAAATTTAGAGGTGGAGTATCGTTCATGAAGCCGATCTCGCACCTGAGCTTCAAGTCAACGCCATTCTGGAACTTACGTTTCTTGTCAACCTCCTTGGCTGAGATGTGCAGCATAGGAAAGGCAGCAACTTTCTTGATGATGTCGTGACCAAAGGTCGGGGTTTTGCTGAGGATGATTTCTATCCTATGCGGCTCAGTATTGAACAGAGCATCGATGCTTTTGACACCTGCAGCGGCAAACTTGCGCATGAAGACATCACCAATACCTGGTATCTGCTTCAGCTGCATGGGTGTATCGTCCCAAACTCCTGCAGCAAGGCTACGAGTCAATTCCAGAGCACTCTTCATCGCGAACGAGTCTTTTCTTTGCACTATCACATCGTCAAGGCAGCGAACCAGGCGGTTGCAATGACCTATCACATACATTGTGTCCGAGATCAGTTGCCGTGTCTGACCAGGACTTATCTTGACTTTGCTCGTCTTTTCAATTTGTACACCACCAAGTTTAGCCTGAATGATCAAAGAAACTTTGTGCTGTGGCAAAGCTAGGTCAACCTGAATAGGATATCGAGTTTCGTTTGCTTTGTTGATCTCCTTGAACATTGTCTTTTCACCTGACTTCAACCGAAGATCACGAAACTCGACGGCTTGGACAAGAGCTGACAGAACGTCGGATACCTTGGCTTTTGCAGGCACTGCCATGAAAGCCTTCATCGTGTCAAATTTCACACAATAGCGTGCCATTGCATCGCCATACTCGGTACACTTGAGCTGACCACGATCTTCGACTAAGTTTGCATCTTGCAGCAGATCCAGATCTTTCTCACACCAGGCTAGGAGGGCATCGTCAGGGCTCGCGTACCGTCCTTCAGGGTCGATGTTGTAATATTTGGCATTGTTCTGAAGTCGAACATACAGGAATGTGCTCTTGAGCCATTCTTTTGCGGAAGGCCGGCTATTGATGGTACCGATGCCTATCTCTGCATTGAGATGCTCGATCAGATTTTGGTGCAATGAGCTTTCTAGGACTTCTTTGCCTGTGATCATAGTCTCATACTTTTTCAGATGTATGTTTTGACAAAGAATGACGGCACATGCTTCAGTCTCAAATTGAGGCCTTCCAGCACGACCAAGCATCTGCATTACCTCCAGGCTGGAGTATTCTTGCAAGCCGTTGTTACTGTAACCGAAGGTGCCCTTAAGTATAACAAGGTAGCAAGGCAGGTTAATGCCGACCGCAAGAGTTGAAGTCGAGCAGATGATGTTTATGTTGCGGTCCAGAAAGCCTTGCTCGACTGCTTTGCGATCATTGAGGCTTAGCGAAGCATGATGAAATGCCACTCCGGCAGGTAGCATGGTTCGCAGCTGCTCGTGCTCAACATCAACAATTCTGGCTGGTTGGTTCCAAGCACGTCTACTCTCAGTTGAGTTGAACCAGGACTGAGCAAGAGCATTGGCTGTCCTTTGTGCGGATTCTTTCGTAGGACAAAATACGATTGTAGGCTTTCTTCTGCCGTAGCGAGCGACTATCTCGGGAAGTTTTGGTGTCAACGCACTATCAAATGCCCAGGGGTTGTATGCCGCTTCGTGGCCAAGGACATACTTCGTCAATTGAACTGGCCGAAAAGTGTCATCGAAAACTTCTCTTCTCGCAGGCAAGTGGCGAGCTTTCCCATTTCTCGTGAGCCATGTTGCGATATCATCTGAGTTTGGGATCGTAGCGCTGAGAGCCACAAAGCGAACGTTGCAGTCGACAGACTTCATCCTGGACACGATTGCTTCCAACGTCGCGCCCCGAACATCTTTGAGAATATGAACTTCGTCAACTAGAAACAGCTTGATCATTTCCATTAATCGAGCGTTATCTTTCCACTTTCTAGTGACACTGTCCCATTTTTCAGGGGTTGTGACAATAATGCTTGCGCTTGCAACGTTTCGTAGGTTTGAATTGTTAGTGTCCCCAGTGAACTCGGCGCACTGCAAACCAAACACACCGAATTTCTTTTGCCAATCCTTGAATCTCTCGTAGCACAGGGATTTGGTTGGTGCTTGGTACACGGCCTTGGCCTGCCCATTGATGAGTTGATCAATTATCCTCAGGATTGCTAGCTCCATGATGGCGGTCTTGCCACTGCCGGTCGGTGCAGATACCACAAGGTTATCATCCGACTCGTATGCTGTTAGAAAGCACTTCGATTGTACCGCATTGAAGACAGGGAACTGAAATAGGGATCTTTGCTTGTCCGGCAAACGTGATGTTGGCACAAGCGAAATGCCTCTTACCTCTGGTCCTGCAACCCTTTGTGGTAGTGTTGGCGCTGCATTCCATGCTTGACAATCGAGCTGCAACGCACTCTTAACCTCTTCCTTGTGATACTCTGCAATGTTATTCTTAGAGACAACCTCTGGCTGTGAGGGTCGGGGATATTGTGCAGCTTGCTGTTTCTTGTGCAATACAGAGACTGTTGGGCTTGAGAGTGGGCTCCTGTCCAGAGACGGTAGAGTATTGACTGGCACAGCCTCGGCATAAGGTCCTCCTGCAAGTCAGCTCATGGACCAGGTCAGCTATTGTTTAGACCTGGCTTACCTGGTACAAACTGTGGCAGCAACGGTGGACCTTGTGTATGCTGCTGCAGTACAGTCAACCCGGCTAGAGTTTGAGTGGGAACCCACGGCCTGTCCCACGATTCTTCCGCCAGAAGCTTGCGGTCTGACAGGTGGTTAGTAGACTAACAAAAACATGGCAAAGCACTTACCGAATTCGTCGAGAGGAACATCCTGCTCGCCTTCAACGTCATGGTGTGGTTGCTGTAAACGCCTTGCAGATGGACTTTGGATATGCTGTGAATGGCCTTGGTTGTCAGACTGGTCACGACAAACACGTTGCTGAGATGGATCTCCCTCTGATGAAAAACGTGCTGCATATGATCTGTAGGACATCTTGACTGAAGATCACTTGATGGAAATACTTGAGGACTCTAGGCGTCAAGAGCTCACCACCTGCGAACAAGGAGAGTAAGTAAATCAACAGTAATTCGTGCCTGCCTGCCTGCTCAAATCGTGAACCTCACCTAACGTGAAGTGGCAAGCACGAGCCTACCTATGTAGTATTGAGGTGTGCCTCCGATATTGGCAGGTATGCATTCGTTGGCACATCCAGTATGCCAAACGCATCCTTGGGTCCATCAAGGAGATCACAAGTGTAGGTATGATACCAATTTTGAAGGATTAAGTGTATCTCATTTCTCGTCTTATCATCCAACGCGCAATCATCATACCTATGCTATCCATGAACCTTGGAAAAATATCCCAAAGAGTCATTCTTTCTCTTCTTATGAGAAGGCGACCCGGGTCTGGACGTTGTCACAGTTGTATCATCGAGGCTCAGAGGCGTCTTAGGTATCTGAATCGATGCGTCGTTTGTTTCCACCATCAAGTTCTGCTTCTCGTTCAAAGAATCAATCCTAATGATAGGCGGCCTTTCCGAAGCTCCTTGCCGCGTGTACATATAAGTCGAAAGAAGGACGATTGCTGTCCCGATCATAAACTAGTATCGTCAAAAAATGTCCATCATTTCGGTACATGTCACAAGGAAAAACTCACATTGGTAGTAGCTTGGAACCCGAAGAAAACCACACTTGCGAGTGCGCTCAACACCATGCTGATACTGATTGCAAAATTCTTTGAAATATTGTCGGCGTAAAACATGCAGAATGCTGCAATTACTGCTCCAAAGGTTTGCACCAGAATTGATATGACCACCACCAAGTTGTAGCCTGCAAAAAAGCCATGTCTTGCTACTGTTTCCCCATCTAGAAACAACACACCAATGAAGAATGCCGGAAAGAGCGAATACAGGGAGAGCTGAACATTGCGAATCCACATTGACGTCGGTCTTGGTGATGCTTTGATAACCATTTCGAAATATACCCCCGCGAGTCCCGAGCATATGCAGACACAAAATACTGCTAACAATCCAATCGAGGCATCCATACCAGGTGAATACAAGGCCATCTCGTCCTCAGCTATGCCCTCATATGTTGCTGACCTCTTTTTGAGGTTTGCTGCTTTTGTTGCTCCGAAACCGAAATGCTCTGCCAATGGGTTCAGTGATCGTGGAACGTGGACTCGAGTGTAATGACTGGAGGCGAGATGGTGATCCTCTTCCGGCAGTGAGACAATCGCTACGCCAACCATAAGCAGCACAAGCGACAGCCACTGCCGGCCATTGATACTCCTCTTCAACATGAAAACACTGAGAATGGCTGTAACAATAATTTTAAACTGATAGGTGACCTGAAACGTAGCCGCATCTAGATTTGAGATCGCGACGTACTGCAGACTGTTCGCGAGAGTGTATAGTCCAGCCGGCAAAGCCATCTTCCAACTGTCTCCCGAGAAAATGGCATTACCAAGTGCGCTGAAAAGAGAGGTCGCTGGCATTGATCGGGGTATCGTGGCGGATATTTCGTATAGGGCTATTGTGAGACACACAGCGAACCGCAGGAGCTCGACCAGGAAGACCGCAGTGGAAGGAAGGTAACGATGTCCGTCAGGAGTTGGCATGACCCTTGAATAATGTAATAACTGTCCGTGCCATCAGCATGACTTGTCTCTTCGCTTTATGGTCAACGTACCAGTATAAAAGCAGAGAATTGGAATGTGAGCTGTTTGCACAACTGTCAGTGACTGGGCTACCCAAACAGCTGCATTCTCTGCCTACCACTACCAGCGTCAAGGTCTTCAAAGGCACGCCCCATAGAGAGGGCTGTCCGCCTTTCCGCCTATCCAGTGTCCGCATCATAATTGCCTGTGTGGTGTAGGTAGGGGTATGAAGGACAATATCTCTTCAGATGCGCACACAGCGAGGTTTTCGTTGTAATAACCGCACATGAAATGCCGTCGAGGCTAGCGCTAGTAGGACTTGCTGAGAAATGAATGTCGCAATGGAGGACAAAGGAGCGTAATGGTCGAGTATCACTGCTGGCTTGTGGACAAAATACTGGTCATGCACAAACAATGACAGAATAATAAGGTAAGGCCGGGTCAGCAGACCCACACGCGTGAACAACAAATTTGGTAAGCACTGCACATCATGGCCCAGGCGGCTCTGTCAGGCACCATTTCAGGACGGGCCGCTGTTTAAATTGACATTCGGCAAATCAGCTTCCGTGTTAGGGGTTGAGGCGGAAGGAGCCTAAGCCGGCTAGTTCGGCTAACTTTCTGGGAATAGTAGGGCACAACATAATCCAAGTGTTTGAGCTGCTTCGAATGATTCCAACAAATCTTGTCATCAGTCAGCGATCTAGCACTTCACTAATTTATCTCACATCCTCTCTTGCATTTGCCCACATAGACGGGTGTCGGAACATACTGGTTCCATAGAAAGAGATCCTGACCAAGCACGGATATGCAGCAATGAATAAATTTCCTTAGCACAGAATGAATGACTACCGTGAGGATTAAACGACGAAAATCTTGAAACTTGCCGCCCATGTTCTTGGGAGGGATTTTTATGAGACCTGAGTAGAGCTTGAAGTTTAATAAACCATATTGATATTGATAAGGAGTGTTCAGAAATCAGGCGCTTATGGGTATCATAAAGATATGTCAATTCTAAACCTTTTCCCCCCCCCTCCCCCGTCCCTGGGGATCAACCATGACTGTGTGATCGTGACCGGGAATATCTCCATCGTATCTCGAGATACATCAGTGAGCCACTTGCAAACTGCCTCTCGAGTCTAGCCCTTGCCATCCAAGATATGGTTTTTCCATGAAGAACTGGGAGGGAATATCCGACCTAGGGACCTGTCGCTCGATCGGGAGCTTGCCAGCTACTGATGTAGGTTGTGATGATATGGAGGAACCCGTCTTGTCAGACAAAAAGGTATTGTTTCGCGAGCCTGTCGGACGCTGGGATAGTGTTTGAGATGTTATGGACACTCCGAGAGGTAGGCCTTCCAGTGGCAAATAGGAGGGCTGCGAATCTTCCGATGCACCAGTCATGTATGTTGCCATGGAGCTTCGTGTACTCTGCCCAGGTAGAGAGTCACTCTGGAATGTTGTGACAGAGTCGTGACTCTGAAGCTGGTTCTTCGAAAAGGTGGGCCCAGTAGCCGAGAAGTACGAAGGCCTGAGTGGAGACCTTGGATTGAATGGGGGTGGGCCTCCATTAGCTATTTGTCTCTCAGGCGCGGTCATGTAGCTACTCTCGCGTTCTAGGGTCTTCAGGGCGTTTTGTCGATGAGCTTGAGTTTGTGCTCTCTTCATAGCGATCTTCTTCAACCTCATTGCTGCTATTAGATTTTGCTCCTGTCTCGTCACAGGCATCAGCTTGGTGCTCGTCAAACTATCGCTCTCTGAAAGTACAGATTCTCGAATGGACGTGTGTCGAGAAAGCGAATCTGTGGGTGTTTGGGGAAATGACGTTAAGAGGTCCTCGTGGCGGGCAAGAGTGTCCGACGAGGGATTGTCTAAATAAGTCATTGTGCCACCAGTAACATGTTCAGTTGTCGATGGTGTTACTTGGGCAGCGGGGGACGCTTTTTGCAAAGATTTATCCGAGCTCGTGGCACCCATAGTCAGCGCTTGGCTAGCATCAACCTCGAAACCGTCCATCAGACTCGCTCGAATTTCTCGCCTAGCTAATTCCGCGTACGAAGTTGCTGAAGTTGGTTGCTCTTCCTCTTCATCGGAAGAGCTTAGATACAAAACGCTTTGCTCCTCGAGGTCAGCTTTCTTGAACGGGTTGCCCTTTCGTTTTCGAGCCTTTGGGGTCGTGTCAACGTTCGGTACTGGCACTTCCGGGCTCCGGTCTCTCTGGGTGACGTGTGGTTGTTCAATCTGCTGCGCAAAAACTTTGGCTGGAAGTTCTTTTCCATCCCAGACCGGGGTCTGAGGAAGCGACATATCGATCTGGCCACCGTCGAAAGCAGCCTCAACTTGACTCGCGAAATCGCCATTGAACCGAGGTTGTATTTCAGTGTTATCTTCCTCATCAGACTCACTTTCGACATCATCGAACCAATTCCTTGTGCCGGCCTTCGGTCTTCTGACGTTAATCTTCGCTGTAGCTGGGTCAGTCACATTTTTGACCATAGAACAACGGCGGCTTGTATTAGAGCGATGTTTTGTCAAAACGATGATCTCGCTGTTGGCCGACGTAGAACCTTTAATGATCGAAATGTGTGATACTGAAGATTGAGAACTTAGTGATCCTACTCTTTCTACATTGGTGTCGGATAGGCGCTGCGCCTCAGGTAGCGCTGCTATATCGCTGGTTGATTCCACGGGCATATGCGTAGATCCTTCTTTGTCGCGCTTGGATTTCTTGCCCGACCTCGAGAAGAATCGAAGCTGTTTCGAATGCTCCATTCCCTGGTTGACCTTGGTAAGAATCGAAGGTGCTCCTCTCCTCAGCGCGAAATCACGACTTGAGCTATCAGAGGTCTGTTGAGAAACACCGAGTGGCGTCCGACTTTTGTCATAAAAGGACCGCAACGAGTCAATAGAGATTTGAGACCTTAAGTCGCTGTCTGAAAGTCTCTCGTGGATTGCGCTTTGGTCGTCTTCTCGCAATGTAGCTGACGAGTCTTTATGGCTGAGGCTTGATGGCAGGGCTTTCGATCTCACTTTTTCAATGGTATCTGGCGTCGACACGCGAGCAGTGGTCGCGTCAGAGAAAGTCACACTATGTAACTTGCTTGTTGATGTAGTGCTGGTGCTACCGTTCCGAGTGGGTTCAATTTGAGCGGCTTCCAAGCCAAGTATATATCGCACTTTGGAGTCGTCCGCTCCTGTCCACTCGTATAATGCAGTGCTCTTCAGAGAGTTGATATGCTTGGGCTTTCTGCTGAAAGCGCGCCTCACATCCACGGCAAAACTCATGGTGGAAGGATGGGTAGCCAAAGGCGTGCGTAGTTTCCGCTAAGGCAACTACTCTTAGCGGTGGATGAGTATCGGACCTTCGTCGTTGAGCGCTGTTACTGAACTCCGGTGTGCTACTTAGGTACAGATGGGTCGAGTCCTCGTCGAGCTCTTCGTCCTTGCGTTCGTGATGGGAAGAGGCGTCAGCAATGCATGTTTTGAAATCGATATTTTGTGGTCGAGAGTGCAAGGGTAGGTGTCTACAGCAACAAATTCTCAAGGACAGAAAGATACAGATTGTCGCTTCTCAATCCCGTACTTGCTGGTGAATATCGAGAGTATTGCGTTGCTGGATCCCTTCTTGCTTATGCATGAAAGTATAAAGCAGGGTTGACGCGCACTTGCCGGCCAGGGTAGCATGCTGGATGACGCTTGTCAAAGTCCGTCTGACCAGTAACTCGAGCCAGTGGCTGGCACTCTGCACCTTAGCTAGATAGCTGCATGTAGGGCCACCGGCAGGCTGAAGGATCTGAAGCTAAAATTCCCTGTTGAGCCAATTCGCCGCGAAATGTCGACAGAAATCTCCACTGACCGCATCGCTAACAGCGCCATTGACGAGTGTGCCTGATCATTATGTGAAGAGATGATGAAAAGTCGTCAGACTGGGGCAGCTCTCGTCACAACCATCGCGTTGAGGTTGAGACTCTGCCACTGTAGACAAAATGCGCATGGTAAACTGTTAAGGGCAAGTACAGTGTTCAGTAGATGTTCCCACAAACACAATCCTTGACAGGTAAGGCCCATTATCAAACCATACGCAGCAAGGACCTGAAAGTATCCACGTACAGTGCCAAGTACAGTAGCATGGTGTGCTGGAAGCAGGTATGGATCAACAATGTGGAGGAGGAATCTGATTCGGGAAGTTTAACTGTTTGTTCTCTTTTTCGATCTTCATTTTCCAATTCGAGTTGAGTAGCAACCAGGAGCTTACCCGTGTCTATTGTAGCACGATAACAGAAGGTTCAGCTTCCACTCATCCATCTTGATCGACTTGGGGTTGGTCTCAGATCTCTGTTAGCTCACACCCTGGACCTTGTGAAGATAAGACTATCGACTGGTGCACAAAGTGAGTTGCTCGGTGCCAGCCGCAGATCAGGGCTGCTATCCACAAGTCTGTGCTTGGTCAGTACAGACACAGTACCCCATTATAACTTCGCTTTAGTGTTTTCCCCCTGGCAGTTATCCAGCATCATCGTTGTTAGCGTTGATGATCGATGCAGGAGTGGCTCCTTCATAAGCGAGACTAACAGGAGACAGCCTGCACCTACTCAGGAACAGCGATTCGCAGAGCTTGGCCAAGTTGTCTTTTGGCAGTGTGAAAGGTTCCCCCCATTTCGGGCTTCATTACATGTCAACTTTCGGTCGTTGTCTAGGTGGCTGCGTTGTTGCTCTGAGAACAAGTCTGAAGCGACCTTCAAGTTGGCAGATTGATGGACGACAGCATCTGTTCTGATGGCTGGTGAGAATCATGATTCTAAACTGGTTACAATGCAGCACTACAGTAGAGGAAGTCGTGGTGAATGTATGTGCCTGGTGCTTGCGGAAGCAAGTAAACATATTTCGTACGTAAGGATGCTACAACAGCTATTCAATCCTGCTTGGCTTGCTGCTCTGGCGTGAAACATCAAACAGCTCCTTGACCTGAGCCGCACAATAACTATAGGTTCCGAAACAGCTTCAAGTCACGCAAAGACCAATTGCCGTGATAATTGCTCCACGACCAAGCCTGCCGCTTCATCAATTTCCGTCCTCTGCCGTGTGCACAATCCTCACTGTTTTTAGTACGCCATTCCTTGTGAAAAGCGACTACTCCCTGCATGTGCTGGTGTGTTACTCGCTCATGTCCTATAGAATGATCGGCAGCTATAAAGATCAACACCATCGCTCACTGTCCCCGTTCGAAGTTGTGTTGGTGTGAGTAGAGCTACTGAAATGGACGAGCCTTTCTGATGTACTGATCTTGACTTGCTTTTTCTCTTCGACGATGCCGTCCTTCTCGACTTCGACGATTTGAGCGTTCTCACAATCGAGCTGATCGGGGGGGAAGTGAACGTCTTCGAGACTGCCTGAATGAGCTACTTGGCTGGTCTTCTGCCATCCTCTTGCGCTTCTTTTGGAAGCAGCAGCATCGAAAGTGGGTGGTAATCCATGGTCTCTCGAAGAGGTTCGCTGTAGTTCTCGAATTTGCCTGCTCAGCAAGTTGTCTTCTCCGCCATCATTTACACATTTTCGTACTTTTACACTTACAGCATAGTCTGCTAATTCGAATCCCGTCGTGTGCAACGAATCATCGCCTTTCTGCCACAGCAACGCCCGGCTTTTGTCTGCTTCGAGGAAACCGACCGGCTGATAGTTGAGAGGGCATGTATCTTGATAATGAAGGCACACGCTCAGGTTGCGCCCGCTTTCTGCATGCTCGTCAGCATTGTCGTAATGGAGGCACGTGTAATTCTGCATTGACACACTTGGTAAAGTTGGCAAACCTCTCATGGACACTAACAGGGATGCTATGGCTTTCTTGAAGCTCCTTTGCAGATTCTCGACGTGGAAGCTATCGTCTGCTTCTCTCAGCTCGACCGTCGTGATGCCCGATGTACGATGGAAAAGGAACGTGTATGACTCGACGATAGCTGAGGTATTCCCTGTCTTGCCACCAACAAAGAGCTTCATCGCCCTAAGGTGGTTATGTCGGAGGGCGTCCATAATGCCAGTATTCTGGAAATTGTCAACTTTGAACTCAACGATCGTTAAAGAATAGCTATACCAGCATTCCCAGAGCTTCATTGGCACAACGATGATGGCCCTTTTGCATGATTTTGAACACTTGGGATTCATCGTCATCGTCAATAAGTTCACAGCGGGAGGAGCAAAAATATTCATAAATATCATCGACGGTTGCAAAGCTGCCTGGCACTAATTGTGAGACTTGTCGAGTGAGGAAGCATGTTGACCTCCAATTGATCAGTCGACGGCTGTATAGAATACAGGCAATCGAGGCATTCAAGAAGATGTGGATAAGTTCTAGACTGTGTTGTGTAAGCAATTTGCCTAATGACTGTTCCAGCAAAACTTGATCCATTGCTCCCCAAGCTGCTCAAAGTAGTATCTGCAAACTCGAAGCAGAAAATCAACACATAGGGAACGCATCAAGGTGGTCATGGCTGATGATACGAATTTCGCAGCAAAGAAATTGACATGTGTGAACAGGTGCCGGCCTCTGCTTTACACTTTCGCACTCTGGTGCCCTCCTCGTGCATCCTCAGACTCAGCCTGTACACAAGACAGGCCCTCGCATCCGGCGCAGATTGTCGGTTATAGGTACTGTAGCTTCCCAATGATATTAATATCTTGGTGTCACCAGGGGTTTTGCCATGTAAACCCCGCCGCCGACCAGGAACGTGGAACAGTCCGCGAACCATTTGCGTTAGCTAATGACCATGTTTGGTACAAAGACCCGAAAACACTGCATTAATCTAGGTTCATGTCAGAGAAGACCGCGGAAAGATCGTGCAGATACACATCTTTCTCAAACACTGCTTAGATAGCTTATATTTTATCTTTTGAGGCGACTTGCTCTGTCTTTCTTCGAACTTCCACCAGCAAGCATTGTGCCTTACCCTTGACTCAAACTCATGTAGATTCGTGATCCTGCTTTGGTCGAGCAGAACGCCGTAGAACTCAGTTCATGGTCTCATATAAAAGTTCTGGGTTGTTTGTCGTGTGACGACTTCGGTCCATACATCCTGAGAGTAAACACACATTACCAGCCACATTATTGTTAAGAAGGTTCAAAAACCAAGTTGGAGACTGCATTGTATTGACGAGATAGACAGTACTACAACAAACCAGCCCGTCTGTGGTCATGAGTGGATGCAGTTGTCGATTCAAAGCGTTAGAGACTCGAAGGAACAGGCTTGCATTTGCCAGGGTCACTACTCAATGCTGGTAAGCAATTCCGCTCAAAATAGATAATGTTAAATGGCGCTCATTGTTGAGAATGCCACCTGTTGCATCTGCTTTCACGATTGAATTCTACGAATATTGTTGATTTGAGGGTTATTTCATTCCACTAGCGGATGTGTACTTTGAGGTCTGGGTGCAGCTGTTGACACGGATTTATTTGTCCAGATTACATGAAACGATTTGTCCGTCGTTTGGATCGTAGCAATGATCGATTAGATGGGATTGTGACACGACAAATGTGAAAGTGTTTACGGAGTATGGAAGTGACATGCCAAGGTATCCAGTCCGTCGACACTGACATGACGGTGTGGAGGCTGACGAGGCTGGGTGCCAGAGCGGCATTCCCTATTGCCGAATCTTCAGTGTTTGGCCCCGACGGGAAACGGCAATCGGTGGCCGCGAAGGCCCAGCACCACTCTGAAGCCTGAGGCAAGAACCATTCACGACAGCACCTTATTGCCTACTGTGCCACTCAAAGGCGCCAGCATGCAATACGGAACAACATACTCTGTGATATAGACTGCCTTTTGCAGGCAAAATGTACATTTGACAATATCCGAACAATCGCTCATCCGCACAATCGAAAGAAGCAAGAAGCAATCAGTGTCAGCCGCTCTCATCACGGTCTCGATTTTTGACGCTTCTGTTGCCGCCTCGCCCTAATTACGCGACCCCACTGCTGGCTTTCGACGCACACCATCCATCCATACCAAGCACAACACAACTGTTTTGCTTAAACACACGACCGCTGACTCGAACAAATAGTCATAGCTTAACCACTAAACCCGCCAAATCCCCGTGACCCTCAAACGACCTTGCCCCGGACGGACTTGCATTACCCCTTCCTGTCGACCAAGAGTAGAGGATTAATGGTGATCCGAAAGAGATAGGTTTTGGGAAGAGTGCTCAGGTTGAGGGAGGTTCTGCAGTGTTTGTGTCTCGAATTCTAGTGGCCACTCCACGGACGCTCCTCGACCTGCGCGAGATGGCATCAACAACTCCGAACGTTGTGGTACTGAACAGGAAAGACAACCACAAACATGACACGAGAATGAAGATTCACCGGAAGAAGGTAGCACCTCAAAGTGCTCTCGGTCAGTTCTCATTCGGTCCTACGACACAGACCACGGTGGTTACGACTACCACGACGACTACAACTAAATTTCCTCCGCTTTTGATGCCAGCCCCTCGACACGCCAAAGATCTTGATTCCAAAAATTATCCTTTAGCGGCCAGTCCGACACCCGCTACCTTGAAAAACATTGCCTTCTCCTTGGACGGCCGATCTGTGTTGTTTCGGGAGGCTTCTAACGCGGCCGCGGAGCTGGAACAAATCGAAGAGGAAGAGAGTGTTTTACTGAGAAACCATGGCAACATACGCAGCATACGAAATGCAAGCTCAACGCCGGGTATCAAAGAGGAAGAAATGAGTCCCTCGGCTCAGCTGCTGCAGACACTAACTGAGAGACCCGCTTCACCTGAGTCAATAGCAGAAGGCGAATCACAATCACATGTGTCTAGTGCTTCTCAAACACGATCTGGCAAAGCCCGCCGGAATGGAAAACCAAGGACTATTCATTCGAGTATGGAACCCCATTCACGCCTGCGGGCTGTTCACCAATCGAGTCCTATAACCCCAGAGGTGCGAATGGAACGAAGCACACGACGCCGTCCGCAAGCGGTTGCAGCAGAAAATACATCTTCGCAAAACGTTCTCCCATCACCCGCCATAGAACAGCAACAAGTTTCAAGGGCAAGAACACACTCTTTGCACCAGGAACCATTTGAGCAGTCTGTTGGTCATGAAATCGAAAGAATGAGCAGTGGAACCCTATCGCGAGCATCATATGACAGTGCAGTACCCACACCGCCCGTTGAACCAGAAGATCTATCTATACCAGAGAACGGGCTGAGCGCCAGAGCGTTGTCATCAATCCCTACTCGTCTCCATGTGTCTCAAAGTCCTTCCGTGCTGGACGGGACTCTGCCCAGTCCCAGTTTGTCGCCAGTCACTGCAGCTATAAACACACAACAGAATGAATATTTTGCTGATGTGGATTCTAGTTCTGAATTTGGTTCACAATTTGCACATTCTGTAGGGGTTTGGAATGGTGGTCACTTTGAACAATCGCCCTCCCATGCGAGGTACGAATCACCGGCCATGACAGAGGCCGCGCTTTCCGATGACGAACACTCAGAACTGGTTAAACCCGCGCCTCCTTCGGTTCGAGATATACCTGCAATGCTGAACCTCTTCGAAGCTTTACCAGATGGCATGAAAAGCTATGTCATGCATCAATTATTGCGACGTTGCCCTAAATCGACTCTTCATGTGGTAGCCGATGCTGTCAATCCTGTACTCAAGTGTGATTTTCTTACATTACTTCCGGCCGAGCTAGGCTTGAACATTTTGAGATATCTCGACCTGCAGTCACTATGTAGGGCGTCACAAGTATCAAAGAAATGGAGACAGATGATCAACAGCGATGAAAGAGCGTGGAAGGAACTCTTCGAGGCCGATGGTTATACCCTACCTGAAGGTGAATTGCAACAGGCCATAGTCCAGGGGTGGGGATGGCAGGACCCGTGGGGTCCACAAGGACGGGAGATGGATTTGAGTCGAATGTCATCAGCTCGGGTTGATAGTGAGGCTGGCTCGGCAGGCGTCCCAGGCATTCCGAAACTTCCTGTTATATCTTCACTTCGTCGATCGAAGAGAAAGGCAGCAACCCAGTTGACGAACCGAAGCAAGATGGCCAAGCGTCAGGCTATGTCACGAGAGACGTCCGTAGATCTAGAGTCCGTTGATTGGATGGCTCAGATGTCAACGGTTGAAGGTCCATACAATGCTGCCAATGCTGCCGTTCTTGCCGTTCCGAATCCTGAGCTGCCAGTTCCAAGCTTGAAAGGACTTCATCTTTACAAATCTCTGTATCGACGGCATCATCTCATCAGGCGGAATTGGATGTCAGAAGAAACCAAGCCTCACCACCTTGCTTTCAAGGCACATGGCAGCCATGTTGTGACGTGCCTGCAGTTTGATACCGACAAGATTTTGACTGGAAGTGACGACAACAATATAAATGTCTATGACACCAAAACAGGGAGACAACGGAGGATATTACTAGGCCACGAGGGTGGTGTGTGGGCTCTGCAATATATTGGCAATACTCTTGTGTCTGGCTCGACGGATAGGTCCGTTCGCGTCTGGAATATCGAAACTGGAGAACAAACTCACGTTTTCAGAGGACACACCTCTACTGTGAGATGTCTGCAGATCTTATTGCCTACCAAAGTCGGGGAGACAGCCGATGGACGGGATATTATGATGCCAAAGCAACCTTTGATCATTACAGGATCCCGTGATTCCACACTCAGGATCTGGAAACTTCCAAAACAAACAGACCCTCGCTCTATTCAAACCGAAGCCGACGCTGATGCCGAAGACAGCCCATACCATGTCCGTACACTCACAGGCCATCAGCACTCCGTCCGCGCCATCGCAGCCCATGGAGACACTCTTGTGAGCGGCAGCTACGATTGCTCTGTACGTGTATGGAAAATCTCGACTGGAGAAACCGTACATCGCCTCCAGGGCCACGCTCAAAAGGTCTACAGTGTAGTTCTTGATCATGCACGCAATCGTTGCATATCCGGCTCCATGGACTACTTGGTCAAGATCTGGTCTCTCGAGACTGGTTCTGCCTTGTACACCCTTGAGGGCCACTCTTCCCTTGTCGGCCTCCTTGATCTTAATTGCGATCGATTAGTATCGGCCGCTGCCGATTCCACCCTGAGAATCTGGGATCCTGAAAATGGGCAGTGCAAGAGCACGCTCACAGCACACACGGGAGCAATTACTTGTTTCCAGCACGACTCGCAGAAGGTGATTAGTGGCAGTGACCGCACTCTAAAAATGTGGGATATCAAGACCGGATATTGCAAAAAGGATTTGTTAAGCGATTTGAGTGGAGTCTGGCAGGTCAAATTCAATGAACGAAGGTGTGTTGCTGCTGTGCAAAGGGACAACATGACGTTCATTGAGGTGAGTTGAAATGTTAAATTCGTTTGGTGAAACGTGCTAACAGTGTCCCAGGTGCTAGATTTCGGCGCAGCTCGCGACGGTATTCCTGAAAGAGATCGAAGCAGGAGAATCGTAGTTGATGAGTATGGTCAACGGACTGAACTAGAGGACGATACTATCACAGCTATTTGAACCATCGAAAACGTTGTGCATTGAACGAGCCAATCAACAAGCCATTAAACACTGCTAACACACGATATTATGACTTCATGAATCGGTACGAGACGCGTTTGCATGCGCAACCTTACGAAGACAGCCAACACAAAGACTAGATACTCATTCTATCACATTACATCGCATGACAGAACGTTCATCTCTAACCCACTTCGGAGCACGGCTGTGAATCGCGCTTATCAAAACCCTCGATATGGATAGGCGCAATAGCAGCACGCAGTGATCAAGTTGGGGTTTCGTTAGTATTTTGGAGGTATCAGACTTAAATAGTACCGATTTTTGCTTTATTGGAATACACTCACTATCGATTAACTGGAGGCATCATGTGCAGCGAATCTTTTAGGTATTATGTTTTAAGGTAGCAAGCCTAGCATAGCAGTCAATTTATATGTTTGAGTTTGTTTGTTCACTCGTTCTGGTGTGGCTGTGCATGTGAATGGTCTACGGAGTATATGTCCAGTCTTTAGTCTACTGGTACAGTAGGAGGATGAGATTGAGATTGAGATTGGGGATGGAGCCATGGCTATTCGGTTTGTGGAAGAGAAGGATGTCTGTCATTCGAGTGAAGCGAATATTGTGGATTTGCGAGGTTTTGTAGTAGGAGGTTTCATGTAGCCAAGTACTCGCATGATATATTCACTTCTAGAGATTTCTCATCGATGTCCCTGACTGATCAACACACGAAATCTAGTATGTAGTCTGGTACTCATGCCCCTCGGATGTGGACAGCACGATGTATCCATCCTACAATCACTTGCGTATTCGGGTTGTATGGCTTGAGATACATGTGTTCGTGTAGCCAGCCTAAACGTTCGGCGCCCGTCTACGATTGCGGAGCTGTTCGCGGCGACTAGAACCGGGACGGGTAGAGGGTTCGTTTCTGAATGTAGAGCCTGACTTTGATGGTTTTTTGTCTTGAGACAGGCCGGCCATTGCCATGAATTCGTTGATGCCAATTCCGATGGTTGGGGATGGAGAGGCTTCATTGGGATCGTGTGTTGGAGTTGCGTCTATTGCTTCTGACATGGGTGTCTGAGGCTGCAGATGGTCCTCGGTCTGGATTGGCAGTGGCGTGAATAGTTCTTCCGTAACTAATATAGTTTCTGACGGTGGGGATATAACTGGCATAGGTTGGCTAGGTTGCTGTACTAAAGGTTGTATCACTTCGACCTGCCGTTGAGGTTTTACACCACTGACAAGTGACATGGCATACTCCTCCAGTCCTGTAGCCCTGATGATTGCCCATCGCACGTCGTCGAGACCTGTCATCTTGCCCTTCACGACCTTGGTGTTCAGTCTTCCGTCTCCGACTCCGCCCACCGCAAACACATCATTCAATGTCACTAATGTGATTCCCCCTTGCTGCTTGTCGAAATGTTTTTCCACCGTCTTGCCGATATTCTCGAGCAGCGACGGCAACTGACTCGCTTTCGCTTCATCGCATTTAGATGCGACTAGTTGGTGCGATATACCGTTATTTCGTAGTAGTTCCAATGTCTGTAGATCGGAGGACTTAAGGCCGTGGACGGGGTTGACAAGTACAAATGCGCGGCGTAGTTGGCGCCGGCGGGTGAGGTATTTCACAATGTCTTTTCCCCAATCTGCGTGGCTACCATGTCCGTAACCGGGCATGTCCAGAACTGTCAGCTTTGGATCAAGATCGCCTTGAAACCTCTTCTTCGCGCCAATCGTCTTAGGTGGTATAGGGGCTAGCGACCAGGCGTGCATGACAACCGTCTTTCCTGGCCTTGGACCAACTCTGCATAGATCCTTGTCATTGAGAAGAGCATTGAGAAGAGAGGATTTGCCGCTATTACTCCGACCAAGGAAGGCAATCTCTGGAGCGAGAAAGGTGGACTCGGAATGTGGTTGTTTGCGCCATTCAGTTGCTGTCCATGATTTGGTAGGGAGGTGGGAGTTGAAGAAGGTCGCTGCGGCGGCGATCTGTAGTGATGTCGGAGGTGGACTGTCGGTGTAACGAGACTTGATACTTGAGATGAGCGAAGGTGGAGGCTGCGTTTTGAGGAGGGTAGGTGTGCTATGGTATGGACATCGTTGTTTGTTCGGAGTCGCAGCTCCTGACCGTGTTGTTCTAGTGATCCATATTAGGCGATTTCTAGTTGCCGATGAGAGCATACCAGGTCGCGAAGAAGCCGATAGATAATCACTTCAGATGAAATGCCTGCTGATGAAGGGGAGCGACCTCCAGGAAAATGAAGAGTGATGCCGGTAAAACCGTGGGACGATAATCATTCAGCCCTACAATTCTCCACTCTACTCGTACCATCATGGCTCAAACTCCGCAAACTGCGACTAACACACTGCACACGTACCCTCATGCTTTTACCATGCCGTGCGCTGTCCATCCTTAGCTAGTATCAAGATGATAAACGCGGTGTTAGTCTTCAATAACAATGGGCAACCTCGTCTGACGAAATTCTATACTCAGCTAGTGAGTCTTTTATGAATTACATTGAATGTATAGTGCTAAAAGTGCGAAGGATACAGCAACGCAGCAAACATTACTACGCCAGATCTTCGACCTTGTATCTGCTCGACCAGCATCTGCCTGCAACTTCCTGCCTCTACCCCCTCTCCTAGCTCCCGCTGGTGTCGCCTCTTCACCGGATGCGCCAACTCAGATTACATACCGTCATTATGCCACGCTCTATTTCATCCTGATATCTACCTCAACCGAGTCACCTCTCGCTTTGCTTGATTTCATCCAAGTCTTCGTCGAAGCACTGGACAGACTGTTCGAGAATGTCTGCGAACTTGATCTTATATTCGGTTTCGAGACCTTGCATGCAGTGCTCGGTGAAATGGTCGTTGGAGGAGTGGTCGTAGAGACTGGCTTGGAGAAGATTGTAGCTGGTGTTAACGAAACCGAAGGAGTCAAAGGTAAGAGAAGGGCTGTGAATGCATCGGCAAGCAGCAGCCTCGGGAAGAGTTCGGGGTTTGCTGGTTTGGGCTGGGCTACGGGAACTGGCAGTGGGTGGAGGTGAACCGAAAACATGAGTGCATTGCGATAAGTGATCCGATCACCAGTCATAAAATTGCCCTGGCCAGTGCGTCGACGTTTTGCAAAGATTCAAAAGTATACCACATCAGCGACCCGGTTTGCGTCACATCACGTTGTGAAGCGCGCAACAATGAATGCAGGCCTTGCAGAAACCTAGGGTGTTCTCCATATGATTGTGTCGCCGAAGCGCTCACAGCCACAATCGTCAACGTTCTGAACGACTTAAGAACGTCAAACTGCGCCAACCATATGTCGCACCAACGACAAGCTGCAGAAATGCTTCCTAGCTGCAGTAACATGCATAAATTCGAAACTCGTGGGATTATGCGTTAGCTGATCACTTTTGCTGCAGAATGGCAAGCCACATCTCTAAAGACGTGGTACTTGTCACCCCCATCTCTTATCACAGGTGATGGAACGCATCTAGATTCGACCGAACGGAATCTTCACATGATGTGCCCAGTTCTTGGTGAGCTTAGGAAGCTGTGGTGAGCAACAAGTCAGCCATGCTACAATAGGCATGATTCCTTAGCAATAGCCTGGGACGAAAGAGCCTAACAGCATTTACCATGCCAAGGGCGCTTACAAGATGTACACTAATGCTCGCTTAGGCATAGCATATCGGGAGTAGTGGATATCGCTGAAGCCACTAAACGTTGACTTTCCGGGCACAAGTCGACCTTGTCTTCTCATTTGCCGCAGATTGTGCTCTCATTCATGGACCTGCATCGTGCTCACGACCAATACTAACCAATCACTACGTTGGTCACTTCAAGGTCAATGGTATGCCTCGTGGTCCCGACACAATGGAAACAGTTCTTACTTTATCTGCACAGTATCACGAAATTCCACCCCTCGTCTTCACAGTCAGGGGCGTCGGTGGTTTCAGAGATCGCAGTATGCTCAACTGCTCTCAAGATTGCTAACCGTACAAGATGTTGACCAGTTTCCATACACTGTTTATCGTTTCTTTTCTTGTGAACTTGTCCTACGCTGCACCCGCAACCAAGAATATCTGGACTATCAGCATATTTCGCGGACCTGCTCCGTCGCCTGACAAAGGACCGCCTGCTTCAGCCAACGCGCTTCGTGACCCAAGCAAACTCAAGTACGAGATCGTCGGCATTGTTTGTGCTTATCTCGTTTGGATCATCTTCACAGGCATTGCGCTTTTCCTGGTTGGAAGAAGATTAAGACGTAGACAACAAGAGTCAGATCAGACGCTCAGGATGGAAAGTGCAAAGCCAGCAGGTCAAATCACGATCCGAGAGATTGAGGCGAGCCAAAAGGGTCCGTTGAGTCCTAAAAGTCCAGGCAAGCTTGCCAGTCTCAAGGCATGGACAAGAGGCAACAAGGCCAACCGGCAATCCGAGGCTAGTCTGTCAACGGTTGATACTCGTGTGGTAGAACATGATAAAGCTAGGAATATGGACGAAATGGCCAAGCTCTACGCCGCCGTTATGGCTCACGACGAGCACAAGACACAAAGCAGCGCAGGCTCATCCCCTATAACACAGCATGATTCACCTATCACCCCAACGAGTCCACGATCACCACAATTCTACCAACAATCGTACCCAATTCCTGAAGCTTCAAAGCCGATGCCACCACTTCCACCACCTCCTACAAATGATGATCGCGAATCTTTGTTGTCGAACCAGTCACCGGCTAGAAAGACCAAGAACACAGCACTTTCAATCATCTCTAACCATTCGAGACTAGGTTCATCCAATTCGAGCAAAGCTCGACCGAGTCCCATCACGGTTCGTGCTCAGCCGATCTCCAATCCGATTGGCTCAGCCGATCTTCGACACTCAGCTTTGTCGAATTCGCAGTCATCGTTGCCCTCGACAGTATATAGCCCGGGCCTACAACCAACTCCTAGGCAGAAAACACTAGGAACGGCGGCAACGGCAGCAACGGCAACTGAGGAAATTGAAATGCATGGTGTGCCCCAGCTGGCAACTTTGCCCAATGAGCTAGCCACATCCACAACAAGAGCTCTACCTTTCCGGAAGTTCTATCAAGAGCCGCTCAGAAGTGCTCCGCCGACAAAGACCACATTTGTGGACCGAAGACTCACAATGACAGGCCCAAAGACTGGTGTGCCGAGGACTCCGTATTCGCCTTATTGCCCTAGCACGCCTATGACACCAATCACACCTCGAAGACTTCTCAACAAGGATGAAATCAAGAAGCAAAAGAAGCAAAACGCCTTGAAGGTTGTGAAAGAGAATGACTTGGTACAGTCTGATACTGACATGTGGGGAACTGACTCATGAGATACCATCTTTCGTAAATTTCCTCAGTGTTGATCACCATGGACAGGATAGCTGTATAACATCAGAGATAGAATATGATACCCTTCACACGAATAAACATCCGTACCAGGAATATTGTATCCGTGAACCGAGAAGCCGGTTTGTTACATGGTTCCGCTGATAAATGGAATTGCCTTAACGCCTGATGGACCACTATCGATAAGCTTTCCTCTAACGAAGCTGGTACCTGAACATCCCGCATTTTTGTATTTGCGATTCCTCCGAGTTGTGTGCTTCACCCAGTCATACACCATCCTGTCGCAAGATGGCGCTCCAACTTGAGAACACACATAACAGGGATGTTCTCATTGCGATAGAAAAGAAATACCAGCAAAAATGGCAAGATGACCACGTGTTTGAGAGTGATTTCCCCGAAGATGACCTCCCACCGACCGAACTTCGTGAGAAATACCCGAAATACTTTGGCACGTTCGCCTATCCATACATGAATGGCTCTGGGCATGCTGGACATCTTTTTACTGTGTCAAAGGTCGAATTCACCATCGGATTTCAACGATTGAATGGAAAGCGAACGTTATTTCCTCTTGGCTTTCACTGTACTGGAATGCCAATCAAGGCATGCGCTGACAAGCTGATCGGAGACATCAAGAAGTTTGGCCAGAATTTCGAGCGATTCGAAGAATATGAAGCTCAGCAAGAAAACCCAAACCAGAACGGCTTCATTGCGCCAGTGCAAGGTGCCAACAGGAAGGAGGACATCACCAAGTTTTCTAGCAGCAAGAGCAAGGCTACTGCAAAGAACGTGAAGACAAATTACCAGTTCCAATCTATGCTGGCCATGGGCATACCGAGAGAAGAAATCCACAAATTTGCCGATGCGAACTACTGGCTCGAATATTTCCCACCAATATGGAAGAAAGATTTGATCAACCTAGGAGCACGAATGGACTGGCGCAGACAGTTCGTGACCACTGATGCAAATCCCTACTACGACGCTTTTGTGCGGTGGCAGATGAACAGATTGAAGGAGTTAAACAAGATTCTGTACGGCAAGAGATACACAATATACAGCCCTAAGGATGGTCAGCCATGTATGGACCACGACAGAACGAAAGGCGAAGGTGTCGGACCTACAGAGTACACTGCCTTGAAACTCAAAGTAAAAGAGTGGTCACCAGAAGCTCGGAAGGCAGTTGAAGGGAAGATAGCAGCGGATGCCGCAGTTTACTTCGTTCCTGCTACTCTGCGACCAGAGACTATGTACGGTCAAACTTGCTGTTTCGTAGGTCCAAGTATCAAATATGGTGTGTTCAAGGTCTCGGACAAGGAGTACTACATCTGTACAAAGCGAGCAGCTTGGAACATGTGCTTTCAGGGCATCTTCTTCGATATCGACCATTTCCCACAAGATCAGGCAGAGCTCGAGCCTGTGGTCGAAGTACCTGGATCAGTTTTTGTTGGCACTTTAATCAATGCACCACTTTCAGTGCATACAGAAGGAGTGCGAATTTTACCCATGGAGACTGTGTTGGCTACGAAAGGCACAGGCGTTGTTACTTGTGTGCCGTCTGACAGTCCAGACGACTATGCAACTGTCAGAGAACTAGCAAAGAAGGCAGAATACTACAAAATTAAGAAAGAGTGGGCCGAGTTGGAGATCATACCAGTCCTCGAAACCCCTGCATACGGCAAGCTTGCCGCCAAGCACCTTGTCGAGCAGCTGAAAATCAATTCGCCTAAAGACGACAAACAGCTGGCCGAAGCGAAAGACCTTGCCTACAAGGAAGGTTTCTACAATGGTACCATGCTTGTGGGAGAGTTCAAGGGCGAGAAAGTACAAGAAGCCAAAGAAAAAGTACGACAATCCATAATTCAGTCTGGCGATGGCTTCCGGTTTGCTGACCCTTCAGCTGAAGTCATTTCTCGAAGTGCTGATGAGTGTGTCGTGGCTTACATTCCTCAATGGTTCTTGAACTACGGTGAGAATGACAAAGAATGGCAAAATACAGTCCTCGAATACGTGACAGCCAAGGATGGCTTAAACACATACATTCAAGAAACCGAAAACCAATTCGTCGCCAACCTCGAATGGCTTAATCAGTGGGCTTGCGCTCGAACCTATGGTCTCGGCAGCAAACTTCCATGGGATCCTCAATTCCTCGTTGAATCTCTCTCCGACAGCACAGTTTACATGTCTTATTACACAATCGCCCATTTCTTACACTCTGACAGATTCGGCAAAACTGCTGGTCTCCTCGATATCCCGGTATCCGGAATGATTGATGAGGTCTGGGATTACATATTCACCCGTTCCAACGACCTCGAGGCTGTCATCAACAAATCGGGCATCGAAAAATCTAAACTCCTTACCCTCCGCAAATCCTTTGAATATTGGTATCCTCTCGATCTGCGTTCATCCGGCAAAGACCTCATTCCTAACCACCTAACATTCTTCCTCTACATACATCTCGCGCTCTTCCCCCGCGAGTACTGGCCCCGCAGCGTCCGCAGTAATGGTCATCTCCTCCTCAACGGTGACAAAATGTCTAAATCGACTGGAAACTTCCTTACCATAACTCAAGCTGTAGGGAAATTCGGCGCTGATGCAACAAGAATCGCACTAGCAGACGCTGGTGACGGCATGGAAGACGCCAACTTCGAAGAGAAGGGTGCCAATGCCGCTATCATGAGAATGTATATTCTAAAAGAATGGATCGAGCAGACGATATCTGACAAATCCCTCCGTACCGCTTCCGACCCCACAGTCCTATGGGACACATTATTCGAGGACGAAATGAATCTGCTCGTCCACGAAGCATACGACCATTACAGCGCCACGAACTACAAACTAGCCCTAAAAGCATCCCTCTACGACTTCCAAAGCGCCCGCGATTTCTACCGTGAACAATGCATTTCGTCCGGTGTCCCAATGTCCCGCCCCCTGATCCTGAAGTACATCGAGCTCCAATCACTCATCATATCCACCATCGCCCCCCACTGGGCCGAATACATGTACCTCGAAATCCTGCACAAAGACCACAGCATCCAAAACGCCCTCTGGCCCGACGTACCCGCACCAAACCCCAATCTAACCGCACAAAGAGAATACATCAAAAACACCTCCTCAAACATAACATCCTCCGAAGCTCAAGCCGCGAAAAAACTCAACAAAGGCAAATCCGTAGCCTTCGACCCCCGCCAGCCCAAGAAACTAACCATCTTCGTTGCGAACGCATTTCCCGAATGGCAAAATAAATACATTGACTTGCTCAAGGACGCGATGGAAAAAGCAACACTAGACGACGATAAAGCGATTAACCAATCTGTTGCGAAAACAGCAGGGAAAGATATGAAGCGCGTCATGCCATTTGTTCAGGAGATGAGGAGGAAGGTACTTGCTGGTGATAGCGCTGCATTTGAACGGGATCTGCCGTTCGATGAGTACGCGACGTTGCAGGAGATGCGCAGGGGTTTGCAGAAGCAGACTGGTTGTCAAGGTAAGTCCCCCTTCCCTGCTCTACCAATCTACAAAGTGTGGGTTCTTTTACTGACGATGATGTTACAGATCTCGATGTCGTGAAAGTCACGCCGGACACGAAGGACTTACCTGGACAAGCGCATTCAGCGGAACCAGGGAGGCCGACGTTCCAGTTTGAGAATATCAAATCGTGAGGGTCCTTGTCTTACGACGGCACGTTACGATCTGTATGCCTAGGCAGTGTAAACGCCAGTCCAACAAGCTTGCTGCAGGATATTTCGAGAGCTGTGCCCAAGTCTTTGTTGTACGGACCGACTGGTGCTGTGTGTTGTCAACATACCTCATATAGCTTCTAACAACTACTCCTCGATACGAGAAAACGAAGATATGCTACAGGCACAGGAGAAACGAGCTGTATGCAGCGGTACGAAAGATGACTTCAGTATGACTTCAGTATGACTACGACACTAGAACAAACTGTTCAGATTTACGTACTAAATATCATACCAAAAAGCTGCATGTTGATATTGCATCACACTCTGTCGAACCAAAAAAGGGGAAATGTGAAAAGCTTTAGTAAAAAGGGCCATTAGTCATCCCAAATAGACAGAGGCTCGAATATGTCTGTACATCTCGCTTTCTTTCCTGAAGACTTGTTCCAACCATCGTTCCGTTGTTAGAAATTCGACGGCCTTTTCTTGCGCGAAGTGTACCATTTCATTCGTGCTATCCAGACACTGATGCTACAGTGCCGGAGCTTCCCAGATATCCCTATCGATCTTCATGACCGCACTCTGTTTGTGCGGGAAGGTAACTTCGCCTTGCTTGTAAAATCCTGCTTCTGTTAAATACTTGATGAACCTGTGCACAAATCACAAAGGTTAGCTAGCGTCCTCAATCTCCACTACGTGATTGCTAGGCAGGTATGGACTTACTTTTCGTTGTCCAGTCTAGGCTCACACATAATCTGGTCGGTCCTACTATCCGCCAGCCAGCACCAGTGCACAAGTGCACTTAACCAGACTTTTATCCGGTGTGGGCCTCTATAATCCTCATCCCCGACTAAAGCGTGTATGCCCCTCGTCCAATTACCTACGTTTCCGCCGAGGAGTCGTCCTAGCAAATCCTCTTTGACCCAGTATACCTCGAAGTAGGCGAAGGGTTTTCCGTCGAAGCAGCCGAAGACTGGGAATGAATGTTTTGAGGACAGGGAATTGGAGAGGAAGGTTTGTGTTTGAGATAGGGGGCCCGCTTCGCCCCAGAAGGCGGCGACACGAGGGTTCTTCATCCAGGTGTTGAGGTATTGAACGTCGGAGTGCTGTTCAGTGAAGGAGGCAAGGGTTGGGAGGGTAGCAACGCTGACATTTGCATTGTGGGGGTTGGTATGCCCGACGGTATAGCTGTTTACGTGGTTTGTTACACGAGGGGCGCCAGGACCACCGTAGGGAAGAGGCTTCGGTGAGAGGGTGGGAACACGAAATGAGAGCCAGCTATCCAGAGAGGGGATGTAGCGGTTGTAGAAGGTCTCGCCCTGTCGTGGTGGTTTTGGACGAATAGGATGGCGAATGTGGTCTGTGAATATGTATTGGGTTGGAGGGGCGGGATAGTAAGTTGGCAGGTGGGAACCGGAGGTAAAAGGTCCGCCAGGAGAAGCTACACCTGGATTGGCGTAGAGTTCAGGCAAGAGCGGGAGGTCAGTTGCGAGAGACATTGGACGTGGTGAGCCACGGTTCGAAGATGCATTTTGCCCACCGCGCTCGGGTGACGACGGTCTGGACGGGTATGGCGATTGTGACGGCATAGGTGAGGAGGAGTGGACAGGTGCGAGAGTGAAGAGAAAAATGCGTGCGTCAATTTGCCAGAATATGCGGCGAGAAACAAACATCTCCGACCATCCGTCGGGCGAGCGAGGATCGCAGTCTATGCCAACAAAAGATTCTTCCGTGGTTATCAGACCCATGCGCTCGAGCTTTTGGAGGGTATTGCGGCCTTTCAATATGCCTTCTTTCCGAATCTTGATGCGCCAATCGCCCTTTGGTTGGCCGGCCTCTGGAGTCTGGGAGGAGGAGTTCGGTCTAAGTTGTTCGGGTGGTGGGTCTTTTTGAAAGTACCAGAGAAGGGTGGCCCACAGCATCATGGCGACGTGTCGCGACGGAGAGGCGGGTGTCTTGAAGTCGCTGCTCGAGGGCACTGAGACTGAGGAAATGAACAGAGAGTCATTTTGTAGCGTAGGCTTAGTAAATCGGTGTGTGACGACTGCCTTCTTCTCCTGAGGCAGCAGCTCCTCCCCTCTGCCTATACTTGCCCTGGCTCTCCGTCGTATGCGCTCGTCCTCTTCATCTTCGTCGACTTGGTCCTCTGTTTGAAGATTGACTGTCCAGCCGGGCGGACTTGCGGAATGGTGAATGTCAAGGTCGTTGGATCTGAATGTGAAACCGCCGAATATCGGCGTTACAGTATAAGACTGGCCGTTTGGTAGGTATATGGTTTGGGCTGGCATAGCTTTTGACTTAGGACGACCATGGCACAGTAAGTCTGAGGTAGTGGCTGCTCTAAGTAAGGTCTTTGGTCGCGTATGTGGGTAGAACTTTACATATAGAGTTAGCAGCTATGTCTTGTAATAAACATATATAGGCAAGACTGAAAGAAACAGGGTACAGCTAGGACAAATTATGGCACAGTAATTTTCCTGTGTCTTGCAATGGTACAGATACTCGCTGAAGTGCAGGTGGTGCAGAAAATGCTATGACGTACAGGCTGGTTCATCTGTGACATGTAAACAAGCCCTGACCTCGACTCCTTCGCGGAAATGCAAGATTAAAGTCGATGCATTGAGATTTCCCAGTAACACATGCTACCGTGGGCTAAGTGACAATTGTTTGAGGACTCGCATACCAAAACCAGAGGTGGAGAGTGGGGGTTGGAAGTGTTGCTGTTGTGACGGCCAAATACTGTACCCCACACAAAGCCTCAGAAAGCTGTACGTGAAGCTGTTGAAGATAAGGACAAGCTCGAAAAGTAAGATTTGGGGGCGATTGACAGCCAGGACGACAGGCACGCGGTGTACTGGGTAATCTTTCAGTTTTGGGAGCTGAATATGGCGGTTCATGGTCAAATGATTGTGCAGATGAGAGGATACGATGGATACGACTCGTTATCCAACCTGTGGATGAAATTTTCTCCATGACACAGCGCCTTCACGCCACGAATTGTTGTTTGTATCAAACATTAACTGCCCAGCTAGATACGAGTAGTTTTTGCAGTTCCACTGCCAACATTTGTTCAAGCTGATAAACAGCGACCACTCGACCCAGCGCACGTGTGAGGACTCGGCCAAATAGCGGCGAAACCTTGAGCCCGCTCCTTTGGCTGAACCCCCTCGTTGGGAGGAAGCCGCACCCACTACGGAGCATTCATACCATTCAACGCTTCCTGTCTGCAGCATGTCTGCAAAATAGGAAACCGTTCCTGTCATTTCCCCTACATAGTCCCTACTCGTTCTCAGCCTGTAAAACATTGAGGCCAAAAGTTCGCGCCGATTCAGCTTCGTCCCTGCAGCGAAGCGGACCAGTACACGTTCCTGACCGCGTAGATTGTACACAAACGCAAATGCTACAATCCACTCAAAAGTCTGGAATAGTCGTGCCAATGTTGCGTTCTCTTCCCAACCGGATCAACTCGCTGCCAACGACGAGATCCATCAAGCCCAAACCGACACCCTTGTAGATAACGTTGCCTTTAGTCATCCACTCAAGCAGACCTGGTTCAGGATGGTCACCGCCGGCTTGTAATTCTTCCATTACTGATTTCTTCACCATAAGCAGTTCTCCCACCTCGACAAGCTGGTCAGGGGTCAACTTGGCCTGGATGACTTCACCGGCATCCCTCAGGCAGCCGTCAAGCGTGTCTACGATGATAACTCCTTCTTGTCGGGCATGTTTATGGTGATGTTTGTGACCATGATGGGACTTGACAGCGTTCCTGAGGATCTCTGGGTGTAGCTCGATCATGTGCGGCGCAAATGAGCCGATGGCGGAGATGTACCGTCCCTTTCTCTGGCCTTCACGACTAGTCAGGAACTCATGTGGAAAAAGTGGCTCGGTTGAAGGAGTACAGCAGAAGATCACATCTGCATTGCGGACTTCTTCTTTCAGCAGTCTGCCATAGTCAACAAACTCCGGGCTGACAGCTGAGAATTTGACGCGTGACCATTCCCGAAGGCCTCCATTTCCTGGTTGAAATCTTTTCATCAGCTTGATTGCTCTCTCCACCGATCTGTTAATAATGTTGACGTGATGAATGTCTTCTGCTCGTAGCATTAATGCGAGTCGAATGTGCCAGTATGCCTGTTTACCCGCACCAAAAACTGTGATCGTATGCACTTTGTCTCGTCTTTTAAGAAGAGAGGTCGCGCAAAGGGCTGTGCGGAAAGCTGTAACTTCTTCGGCGTTGATGACACCCTGAGCATTGCCCACTGGGTCCATCACCGTGAGCACACCTTTGGGGGCGGTGCCTTGTCTACCTGCAATGAATGATGCTGGGCGAAAAGACTCTCCTGATATTGAAGAGGCACTCGAGCTCTCCGTTGAGGCAGGCGTGAGATCTAGAGCATCGATGCCGGAGGTCGCAGAGGAGATCGAGGACTTCTTACTCATGGTGCTGGCATTGCTTGATCCGCCTCCGGGAGTGTCAACAGAAACAACTTTCATTCCAATCGAACTACCGGTTGACGCTGGCATGAAAATCGACGTGATATTTTTCTTGGTGAGGATAGTTCGCGGTGGCTGAAATGATGCGCAGCATGGTGTATTCGTGTCACCCGTTGAGTATTCATGGAGGGCTTCAGCCAGGACGTTACCCACGTCTATCACATCTTGATAAGATAGACCGAGCAAGATGTCGAGCACGTTCGCATCTGTTAACACGTGGAGCGGCATTTTCTGTACACTCGAGTGAATGCGCTACCGCGAGTCTTGTCTGGAGTTTGTTTGTGATGATAACACGACAGGGATTTTGGCGTTATTCTGGATTTAACGTCCGCGTTTGAAGGTAAGAAAGTCGTTCGAATAATGGACTGAAATAGCATTCTACGTTCTCTACCACATGGTTCCTTCTGTAACGACTTTTATTCCTGGCCCCCTCCCACACATTAGTGTGCTTGTCAGTTGTGTCTTGCTTTATAAGCACAATCCTACCACACCTTGACATTCTACGTCGTTATGCCTACCAGTCGAGGGTGGTTGTAGTAACGAAGATTGTGGCAGATTCGACCATGGCTATGATTGAATGGGAAGCTCGAGGGATACAAGCATTCTCCGGGGCTGAGAGTGTGCTTTAAAACTCTGCCACGGCGGCCACGGCGGCCACTCCGGGAGCACTACATCCCTCGACATCAATACTGATAGCAATCTTCTGGCTGGCCTTGACCTCCCCGGTCAGGCGCTCTACTTTCTTCGCCGCCAGCTGCAATCCATCCCTTCCAAAAATGAACCTGGCATTGTTTTCCAATCCCTCTCCATAGCCAGTGCCATCGACTATTTCCACTACACGATCTCCGAATTTGACTGGGTCGCCAGGCATTTGTTCAGGATCTTGTACGAGACCACCCACGATACCAAGCGTCGCGCCGACTGCCGTCTTCTCCAAATAGTGCTGTCCAAATCCATTCTTAGGCATAGGCGCGTTTTTCAACACACTGGTTCGCACGAGTCCAGCATTAATGATGATGGGTCGAATGTTAAAAGGTGCCAGCTCGACCTTGAGTGTTTCATACACCATATCGATGGCTGCTTTTGACGAGTTGTATAACGTACCAGTCGGGCAAGGGTACAGAGCGAAAATGCTGCTATTGAAAACGATTGTGCCTGACTTTTGAGTTCGCATTGTTGGTAACACTCCTTTCAGCACGCGGATAGGTCCAAGATAGTTCGTCGAGATGGAGGCTTGTATTTCCTCCTCTCTAGAGTGGGATCAGTACTTTCGTCGAAGTTTCACAGAAATGGTACTAGGCCAAGCTCACGTAAGATCCTCAATAGTTCCCACCTGGAAATAGCCTGCGTTGTTAACCACAACGTCAATTCCACCAAAAGCACCAATTGCTTGAGAGATAACGTGTTGGGTATCCGGAGATGACACATCGAGCTTAAACCATTTCCCGCCAGCAGCTTCGATCTCAGGATGATCGGTGGCAGCCTTTTCAGGGTGGCGTGCGCCAGCTAGGACTTTGTGGCCACACTTCAACGCAGACAATGCCATGGTAAGACCGAGTCCTTGAGAAGCACCAGTGATAAGCCATTTCTTCGAGGTTGCTTGCGAAACCATGATTATAACTAGTGAAATGAGTAAGGCAGTGCTTCAAGTAGGTAAGTATAAGTGTTAGCAGGTGTGAGGCACAACTCCTTGCAGTTTCCAGGAAATCGATAATTTATACATATGGGACACAAAGGAATTACTGCAAGGCCACCCACACGCCTGAAATTAGCATCGTGATTCCGTAAAGGGTGTCAGATAACTTATATTTAGCTCTATGATGGTGTATTAAGATCCACGGTCACTCGTGTTCTGAGACGGACAACCATCAGGCAAGTCTCCATGCTTACGCGAGGCTTCACTCGACGCTGCCTCATTGAGCGAGGTTTGGCCATATCATATAGAAGCATGAAAAGAGCGTTCCAGCCTCGTCGAGCTGCTCGTGTAGGCAGCAGAAACCAATATGTGCCTACCGGTGGTGTGACTTCTTGCACAGACAAAACGAGGATCGCAAATATGAGAAAGGACAACATCAATGTTAACGAAACCGTGATTGGCAGCTCGAAAGGAACAAGATCCAGCTGTCAGACCTTCGAGTATAGGTCTTCGCAAGCTTTTACTAAGCCAGCAACGCGAAGATAGAGCTGTGTCGACGCAAAAGTGAATGTCCTAAAGCCGTATTATGGTCAGGGATTTACACCTTTTGTCAGTCCTGCAAAGAGTTCCGGCGGCGTATGTCAAAATCTGGCAACTCTCACACGCATGATCAAAGACACCCGAGTCCTTACCATCGAATGCTTGTGTTATAGAGAAAGAAACGTGGCTGCTTGATATCAACGGAGGGAGGAAACGAAAACTCCTTTCCCTCTTCTCTTCTCTTCTATTCATCTTATCTTATCATATTATCGATAAGATTACGAAGATGATTTTTGAATGATGCCGAAGCCCGATGGCGATCATCCAAACTGCGTCAGAATACCTATGTTAATTCTCTTTTTCGCCCATGAAGTCCACTGTGTAATGTAATGCACCCAGCATGGTTTGCGAGAAGCCGAGTCTGCGGCATAAGACGCTACATAGGTGGTCATGCTCTTTCATCTCAACAGATTGCTATAACTTCTAGAGCAACTTCCTCCGCTTTCCTACCAGCGCTTGACAGATGCTATGCTGTGAGCGCAGGACCACGAGGTCAACATGGACCAGCCCCACGAGTTGCAATCATCGGCTCTGGCCCAGCAGGCTTCTACACGGCTCGCAAGCTGATGCGTGAGGTTCATGGAACCAAGGTCGATATGTACGAACAGTTGCCTGTACCCTTCGGCCTGGTCAGATTTGGTGTCGCCCCAGATCATCCAGAGGTCAAGAACTGCCAGGATGAGTTCGAAGAGGTCGCTTCCTCCTCCGACTTCACCTTCATTGGCAACCTGAACCTTGGTACCGAACTTCCCTTACCTATCCTCACGAACCACTACGACGCAATCGTTTTCTCGTACGGTGCCTCGAAAGACCGCAAACTCGGTCTGGCAGGAGAAGCCAAACCACATATCTACTCTGCTCGAGCATTCGTGGGCTGGTACAACGGTCTCCCCAAGTACCGTAATCTCAATCCGGACCTCCAATCTGGTGAAACAGCTATAGTCGTCGGCCAAGGCAATGTCGCGCTCGATGTGGCACGCATCCTCCTTAGTGAGACTGAAGTACTCAAGAAGACGGACCTGACAGACTACGCTGTACAAGCGCTGAGTAAAAGCCGAATCAATAGGGTACACGTCGTGGGCAGACGAGGTCCTATGCAAGCAGCTTTTACGATCAAGGAAATCCGGGAACTCATTCAGCTTGAGGATATCAATTTCGAACCCATACCAGCTAACCTCTTCCCACCTGATCTCAACAAGCTCGAACGTCCCAAAAAGCGCCTCATGCAACTTCTGCAGAAAGGAAAACCTCACAATCCAGCTGCAACCAAAACCTGGTCCCTCGACTTCCTTCTCGCACCATCATCCTTGAACTGGTCCGACAATGAACCAAACAAGCTAACAGGCCTAACATTCACCAAAACCCGACTCGCAAACATCTCCGACCCCTCCTCCAAAGTGTCCTCAACCACCGAAACAACAACAATCCCAACCTCAACCCTCTTCCGCTCAATCGGGTACAAAGCCGAACCAATCCCCGGAATGGATTCAATAGGCGCCTTCTTCAACGAACGCAACGGAACCCTTAACCACGACGGCTACGGCCGCATCATCCCACTAGACGAAGTATCAACTGACTCCCCACCAGCTCACACATCAGCCCTCTACTGCGCTGGCTGGGTGAAACGAGGTCCCACAGGCGTGATCGCAAGTACCATGGCCGACGCCTTCCAGACTGCAGAAGCCATCGTGCACGACTGGCGACATAAACTCGCTTCGATAGCACCCGGCAGTAGTACTACCATTGGGTCGCAGAAACAAGGCTGGCTGGCTGTTAAAGTGGATGCGGAATCTAAGGGGTATAGTCTAGATAAAGCTATTAGCTGGGATGGGTGGCATAGGATTGATTCGGTGGAGAAGAGAGTCGGGTCGGAAAGAGGAAAGCCAAGGGAGAAAATCGGCGTGCTGGAGGAGATGGTTGAAGTTGCTCGTGCAGCGTAACGTAGCGTAAGATAGTGCATCGTCTGTGAATGAAACTATTGTACTGTACGTACTTGTCTACACTCCTTATCTCTACTTGCTTGCTTGTTGTTAGCACCCGTTGCGGTAGCATACAGTACAGTACAGTAGTGTGTTAAGTAGAAAGTGTAATTCACTCTGGATACGTAGAGGCTGACTTCAATATTGGTTCAGTGTCTGAAGCATTTCAGTTCAGTCCTAGGAGGACACCAGATACAGCTCTGTTGAGCATCACAATATCTATTCGATACTAATGCGTGTTAACACCAAGTGGTGTAGAGTTAAGGGGTATACTATCTGTTTATTATTTATACCTGTTCCTGGTGTTTGTTTTGCGTACTATTCACGTATATAGTGTTTCGTCCCGTTACATAAGTACCTACATAAGTACATAGACGTTTATACTTTGCCATACTAATGCGTTTACGAATATTACGCTAGTACCATATAAAACACAATACACTGTAAAATGAAACTTGTTTAAAAATTCATACATTATAGTCCGTCTATAAGGACTAGATACGTACTCACTCTAAATGGACCCCGACTTTAATTTCCTATAGTGTAGTATCTGATGAGCTTCAGTTCAGTCTCAGAAGGACGCCAAATATGGCTCTGTTCAGTTTTACACTGATCTCTGTTTGACGCTGATGCGTGTCAATACTAAATAGGGAGGGATAAGGAAGTGTGCTGTTCATTATTTATAATCCTCGTGTATGTTCTAAATGTTGCGTATCTTAGTACGCAGTACTCACGTTGATATTTATTCGCAAAAGTACATACTTATGTATGTACTTTACCATACTAATACATTTGCGAATATCACGCCAACATCATACCAAACGACAAGACACTTGAAAACGAAACTTGTTTAAAAATCATACATTGTGGTCTGTCCAGAAGGACTGGACACCACTATCCCATACAATACAGTAAAGTATACATACATGTACGCCGCGCGCCAATGCTAGAAACGCTCATAAAACATATTGTCGTAAATCATAACTCATCACCCCTTCCAGAATAAAAGTCCCATCACTCACAAAAAATGAGTATTGCTCCCACCACTAGTATAACAAAGCACGGCCAGAAGGAGTACTACTTCCTCAATCTGACCGGCTGCAGATTCTTTGAAGCTTCTATTAATCGCTTTGTGGTTATTGCTTCCTCTCTCTGATTCTGAATTCGTCCTGCAGGCAAGCGCTTCCTGTTTCTCAATGGTCCTAGCCATGCTTCTGCGGCACTGAACCGGACTTCTGATATTGGTGTTCTTAGTTGTGCGTTCTCCCAGCTTAGATAGCGGGTTGTTGCTTCGAGATTTTCGATATCGGCGAGTAGTGATTTGATGTGGCTGTTGAGTAAGGTTGTGTGTGGACCGCCTGTAGCGGTGTCTAGCGTCGACGTGCCTTTAGCGTTGTCTTTTGATAGTTCGGTTAATGTCGCGATCTCTTGCTTGTCGCGTGCTGATTGTTCTTGTAAGTTCAAGAATTCATATTTTGTTGACTGAAGGTCCTGCTGGATAGTGTCCTTTTCGACCTTGAGTCTTTCCAACTCTTCTTTGTGAGCCTTTTCAGCGGCGTCACGTGCTTTTGTGTCTTTTGCGCGCTTCTCGGCAAGTTCAGCGCGGATAGTGACCTCTTCGACCACGCGCTCTTTGTCGGCGAGGCGTGAGGTAAGTTCGGTATTACGTCGATTGAGATTGGTGAGATCCTCCTGAACTTCGGCGGAGATAAGACGTTGAGCCTTCACTTCTTTGGCTCGTACAGTCCATGGGGGAGGGTTTGAGGTGTATGTCACTGCTGATGTCGCATTGCTCACTAGGCTCGAAAGATGTTCAACGGCGTCTTGGATACCGTTCGATTTTTCGAGGACCTCGGAGAAGGTCGGCAGTTTTGGGACTGTACTGAGGACCTCCAGGAAGCTGGAGTACGACATCTCAATTGACTCGGTCTGGTCGAGGCCGTGTAAGGCTGCCTCGCAAATGTGGTGGACCTGGGCTCTTAGAGCGTCAGCATTCACCTCGATCTCATCAAATGTCGACCAGGTAGTTTCGTTTAGGCACTTGTTCTTGGCCTTGGCATGCTCCAACTCTCTCACAACTCTGTTACAGATGTACTGGTTGGTCCTTGCTATCGTAGTAAGATGGTTGACTTTCTTGTCGAAAGAGATCGCGTCAACATCATCATCCTGGGGTGCCCCAAGGTGTGTTTGTACCGTCTTGGCTAGCCAGGTCAGAAGACGACCGGCAAGGCCTAGATGTAACTGAATAATCTTTGTCTGCGAAACCAGATGCGACGCTTTCGCTTCTGGGCAGGCAGCTAGAGGGGGAAGTAGTTTCTCTTTCATGTCCTGTAGAATGTTTCTAACACGCCGGATGTCGTCTGGACCGTCAGAACCGAGCTCATCATTCTTGAGAGCTTCAAGCCAATTCGTAACCGCCCGCTCGACTGGTTCTATCTCTTGGGCTGCATTGCTGAAGGCATGAAATTCGACTGCGGAGCATGAAGACATGAAAGTCTCAAAATCCTCAGCAGTGATCTGCATCCATCGCATGTGCATCATGATCTCGTAAGAAGCCAGAATCTGGTCGCCACCATCGAGGTGCGCTCTGTCTGGTAGACGCTCGGCGAGCATCTGGAAAACCAGGTCTGCTTTCGTTCGTAGTCGTGAGAATGCCAAAAAGGCTATGATTGGTGTTCGTTCTGAGTCAAACGTTTCTGGCAGAAAGTGTGTCAAGATATCAACATGCCTTGCCGAGAGGATCGCTTGCGCCTTGACCATCTGGATCTCAACGGCTTTCGTCTGTGACTTTGCCGCATTGTTCTGTAATCGCTGGTTCAACTCCATCATGGCTCTGGATTTCGCACTCATTTCATGTGCTTGGAGCTCGGAGATCTCTTTAGTGCGCCGAGCTTCGTCGATATCACTTTGTAAGCCCTGTACCACTGTCCGATATTTAGTGAGTGTATATTCGAGATCCTCTGTTATGCGCTCCTGTTCGGTAGCCTTTTGATCTTTTTCATGAAGCATTGCTTCCTGCTCATCAAGCCGCGACAATAGCCCTTTTTCATTGTCGGCATAGATTTTCTCGATGTCTTCATTTGTTTGAATTAGTTCCTCCAACTCACTCACATGGGTTCGCAGGTTTTCGATCTGGCTGGTATTGCGGTCCCGTTCTTGCATCATGGCGTCCACAATGTCCTCTTGGCTTGCTGCCGCTTCTAATTGCTCCTTGAGAAGTGCATTCGTCTCTTCGAGGCGATGGAGCGTCTCCGCTGTTTCGAGATATTTGCTCGCAGTCTCTTCTGTCTCGTCCAAATCCTCCTTCAGTGATACAATTTCCTGCCGTAGCTCCTTTTCCATCTCTTGCTTGTGATCCCTCAATAGCAGTAGTGCTTCTCGCAGGCGATCTCGCTCTCGTTCCAGGTGTAACCAGCCAGCACTGGCCTTTTCATCCTCAGTCATACCTTGCATAAGCTCACTATTCTCTTCCTTGAGGATGTCAACTTCAAGAGACAATTCCTCGTTCTTTTCTTTCAAATCAGCCAACTCCGTTTGCAACCTTTCTGCCTTTTCTTCGGCCATTTCTTTATCCAATGTGACCAGCTCGAGCTGGGATTCGATCTGTGCGGGCCGTTCGCTCTCTTCTTGTAGACGGACATGCAAACTCTCGACTTCCACTTTCAGCTTGTCACGCTCATCCTTGACCGCCGATAGCTCCTGGTGATAGCCATCACGGGAACTCGACCGCCGGGAAGTGCTCTTTTGGAGCTCATCGAACTTGCGCTGAAGCTCGATGAGTTTCTTGCTATTGTCGCGGTCCTCGAGCCTTTTCTTCTCTAAAATACGTATTTTGCCCTTGAGGTCTTCGATTTGAGCAGATTCGGATATCTGAACGGAACGCCGTGGGGTATGGGACTCGACAACTGATTGCCGCTTTGTGTTTGGTACGGCTGGCTTCGAGGGTAAGGGTGGAGGAGTGGATGCAGGAGATCGAGCGACAGGCTGCACAGCCTCTTTCTTGACGAAGATACCGTGTTTTGGAGGACATTGGAAATAGACCTGGCCTTTGATGGAGCCATCATTCTTACCAGAAGCGTCTGGCAGTTCGATACCACACCATATTCCAGGTGCCGCGTTGATTGTACCGACATAACGAAGAACACCGTTGAGTCTACCTGTCGTCTTGACAGCCGACCCAACCTGTAGCGTCATCGTGACCACTGATGTGCTGCGACAAGTAATTCAGAATGAGTATAACAATCTCAAAGATAGCCGGGCACTTTGCTAAAATAACATATGACGCGTGAGCGCGATATCACGTGGGTCCACATGCATGTAGGTTTAGTGGAGTTGTCCAAATGCTATCTCGGTGGGGCACCATCTTCTGCGAGCTCCCCACTTTAGACTGTATCCCTGCTTGTCGTTAGCACGCATTAGCATACTTGGTGAGATAAAGAAGTGAGCAGGTCACCACCCGATCTGCAGTGTTTTGGTAAATGATTTCCTCTCTACTTTGCCGTAGCATAATGCTTATGGATCAAAAATCAAATACATACACCAATCAATCTTGGATATTGTACTGGTTTCCTACCCACTTCTTTATCTCGTCAAGTACAACAATGTCGGGTAAAGATTATGCGCTGAACGGGGGCTGACTTGGCTCAACATCAGAATAACTTCACTTCAATTTAGACAGATTTCACTTCAATCTTGGAACTACGCCAATGAGGGCTTTATTCAATGTTACAATCTCTACTCAAGGCCAATGCGTGCTAATATTTAAGCAGAGATGAGGGCTGTACTTATCTACGTACACATATATGTACATGGGAACGGTTCATATGCGATCGCAAGAAGGCACGCAGGTTGACATGTGATACATCGGTAAGCAAGCAGCAGCAAGTTCTTCTCTTTGAATGTACGGTAGAACGACGCGGAACGAAAGTGCTGGGTAACGAGAGATAGTTAGAGCCATTGGGTGCTATAGTTTTGCATGTGGTTGCTCAGTGCTTGAAACAGTTCAGAGCATCCAAATGTTGTGTCCGGAGTTCTCCATTCAGGCACAACGGGAGTACTCTCCAATGGTCAAGACCATGAAACGCCGGCACAGTAGGAACGGTGGAGTTTACCGTTCTTTCTTGACCGCCAGCTTGCTGCAGATGCTTGCTATTAGCCTGCTCACCTGGGTTAGTAGTAGTAGGTACGGAGACTTTTGTTTCCACTACCCTCACAACTTGTCTTTGACAGCAGTGCCTGGTTCCTCTGAAAACCTGTCTTGTCGCCCTGTCAAACGGTGTGCAACGTATTAGCACGCTTCCATCTATGCTCCATGCAGTAGAGACAAATCTTGGAGAAATGATGTGGAGCACTCGCAGTGTCATGCGTCTTTGCTGAGAGCATCCTGAGGTCGCACGAAGTCGGCACAACATCATACACTACGTACGTAACGATAGATGTGACTTGAAGAACCAGGTGCATGTATCTCATTGCTGGAAACCTCTAGACCGGCCAGAATCTTCCTTCCCCTAACAATTTTAGTATGTCTCAGGACCCTGGCAGCTTAATCCCAAGCAGCAACCAGCTCGGTGAGCTTAGGACATCAGACGATCTATTGATATGCACAGCTTGTGGGACTCAATATGATTCTACTGGAGACCTCTACAACTGTCGGATATGCGATGTATGAGTGTCACGAGATTTTGCCTTTTCTAAACACGCACTTACATAGATGGTATGAGCACAGGATCCTCGACAGTTTGTGCCGGCTTCGGGACAAAAATTTACCACCCTCAAGAAGCTACGCACTGACGGGCACAAGCTTGTATTCAAACAAGACGAGGACGACGACAGGATCTGGTCGATCACAATAGAACCCAAGGCAAGAGCGCCCTGTATGTACGGCTTCGGACTCATGCTTACTGCGTGGTGGTCAGATAGGTATCGGGCAGCGAGCAATTCTCATACAAACCCCCCACGGCAACGTCTTGTGGGATCTTGTATGTTTCCTGGACAAAGATGCTATTGAGAAGGTAAGTGTCTTCGTCACCATTGACAAAACCAGTCTTGCACCACAATGAAGCGTTTATGGCTGACGATGCGGTGGCAGATCAACTCTCTTGGCGGATTGCGTCTAATCGTTATCTCCCATCCCCATTTCTTTACTACCTGGTCCGACTGGGCCACAAGCTTCAATGTCCCAGTGTTCCTAGCAAAGGCAGATGCTGAGTGGGTCAACAGGTCCGCCGAAGGCTCTCAGATCGGCTGGGTAAGAGATCGGCATACAACACTCCTCCCTGGGATTACTGCCATTATTGCTGGTGGGCACTTCCCCGGATCCATGATACTACACACCGCTTCACCCAACACGAAAGTACCGACGCTTTTCCATGCTGACACTATTATGACTGTCATGGACGCGCACACTCCGGATTCTGGCAGGCCCGGCCACATCAGCTACACCTTCATGTGGAGTGTGCCGAACATGATCCCACTCGGGCCGGAACAGGTTTTGCAGATATGGAGAGCGGTCAAAGGTTTTGATGTCAAGGCAACTTATGGGTTTACGACTGTTAGATACAGGAAAGGCGATACGAAGACGATCCCAGAGCGATTGTTGGACAGTGCTTGGGTGTTCGTAAAGAGTATTGGGCACGAAGGACATGCAATATTCTCTGAGACTGTTTGAGTAGGCGATAGACAATGCAGCATCTGCAAGTATTGTACTCATAAACTTTCCTCACAAATGACAGCCGTTATCGAACGCACAATGCGGAGCGGCTTTCCAATGACCAAATGCACCGTGAAAGAAGTGCGCCGTACGGTTCCGCATCGTTATGCACAACGCAATATGGCATTCAACGCTGACGTCGATCCGTTGGAGATGTCAAAGCCACAGTTCATTTGTTACAGATCTTCAAGTGCCTGTCAATTCAGCCTCACGATTGTGATGGCAAGCACTTGGTCAACCTAGAAAGTGTGCTCACATCATCCGCTACTTCGAACTTTTCCTACCTACGTAGAGAGCGCCTCCAATACCTGCAAATGGTCTCGCTTTAGACGATCCGCCCTAGAGTCACTCGATGTGGGACCAACATTGATACTTCGCAACTTCTACTCGACATGACGATCGACCCTTTGTTTTTGGACAGTACAAGTTCGATAGCCCACCCGAAATGCTTCTATCCAACCGAGATCGAGGTGTCGCACCATCAGCTGCGCAACTTCATAAGCACTGTTTACGAGAACAAGATCTTCTACGTCAACAAGTATGACATATACATTCTCGACCTCGAGACCAAAGAGCGATCCATCTTGGTCACCGTTCCCTTTGAAGCAAGATGTCTCGCTGCTGCTCATGGTTGGGTGTGCGTAGGTGGGGAGACCAAAGGTGATTCTGCCTTCATTCACATCGGCGAAAACGAGGATGGACAGCCGGGTGACTTTTGCCATGAATTGCTGGTGGTGGAATTGGGCAAAGAGATTGTTAATTCGATGAACATACAACTAATGAGCCATGGAGAGGAGTGTAATCCCGAGGTGGTCGTGCTCATCAGCAATAACGACCACACCATCACTATATACTCTCTGACGCAAAGAATGATTTTGACCACGGTCGAACATCCTCAGCCGATGAACTACGCTTCCTTGTCTCCAGATTCGACAATCTTAGCCGCAGTTGGGGACGAGAACAAGGTTTACTTCCTTAAGCGCAGTCTTGTCGAAGGATCCAGTTCTTCAGCGCAAGTTGCGGAATATCCAGAGTACGACTGGCGGTTGTTGTGTGCGCCTGACATTCCTAGAGGGACTGCCCAGCCCGATGATTACAGTTTTTCTGTTGCCTTTTCCGCCAACGGCCAACTTTGCGCAGTCTCCGCTCAAGGTGGTGCTATCACCGTCTTCGATATGGCTCTGATCGATGATGAGGTTGAACCCGCCGAAGATGCTATTTGCTGCACATTCAGGTCGTCGAGGGCGCCTTTATGGGGCTGTGTCAGGTCAATGTCGTTCTCACCAGCGCCTTGGGACATATTGGCATGGACTGAAGACCATGGCAGGATAGGATTAGCTGATGTACGTCAAGGCTTTCGGAGAAGACAGCATATTGAATTAAATAAGGACGAAATTGAGAAACTCGACATCAAGGATGCTACACCTACCGAGTTCAAGGAGCTAGGTGTGAAAGAACGCTTGCGACGACAACATCAACAGAGGATGCAGGCACTCAGAGGACATCCACCTGTCGGCGCAAGATCACTGATAGAAGAACGCCGCCGCCGTGGATCGAGCGTTGACCACGAAGTGCTCGACCAGGCCAGCATTCTATCAGACAGGGAGCAGTCAGTCATTCAAGCACTGGATACAACTCTTGAGGAAATAGACACGCCACGAGGACCATTCAGCATTAACTACACTGCAGAACACCCACTGGTACAGCCATCTGCCTCTAGTGCGAGACGAGAATGGGAGGTGGAATTGCTCAATCCTAGTAACAGACTGTTAGGCTCACTTCGACCTCAAAGAAGGTCATCTGTTGTTCTATCAGAAAATCAGCCCTCCAACACATTGACGGTGGACGAGAGCCCACGAATGCCTATGACTGCATCGCCAGGACCCATGTCTGACGACGGTGCTATACCGCCAATACTTGCAAACGACATGAGTCTGCAGTCGGGTCCCAGTTTAAGTCAGCCACTGCTGTATAGTATTCCAGCTTCCGATCCCTGGCATGTGATCGAAGCGTCACTTGGTGGCAGCCGCACCAGCGCAAATACAAGTTCAAGACAACCGACTGGTCTGAACCAGATTGATTCGGCTATACTTGCTGAGAGGCAGTTAGCAAATCGTCTCGAAAGACAACTTGTTGATGAACGAAGGTTGTCGACTCTCCTTCGCTCAGAGCTTGAAGCACGGGAAAGACTACTTGAAGCTCGCCAACAAGAAGTCCGATCAGAAGAAGCTATGAACAATGGCAGAATATCCCCATCGCTGGAACGATTGTTACAACGCCAGCTGCACAGTGAGCATGATCATGGGCAACAGAGGTCCGAAGAACTGGAGAATGAAATTCGCAACATGTCTAGACGAGTGAATCAATTGATGGATGAGCGAGACTCGCTTCTGCAGCGATACAGATCTCATCTCGATCAGACACAGTCACCATCATACATTGGCAGCAGCCCCACCACCAGTAGCAGTACCTCAGCTCGAACGTCAGCATTACCCACCATATCCACTCGAATTGATTTTACAGAACTTGAACGCAGGATGCAATCAATGGACGAAGAACGCCGCACCAGACGCCAACGTCTCCAAGACCTAGAACACCAAGTTCGACGGGCCGAATCTCGAGTCAACATTGCCTCCCTTCAGAGTAATGTTGAGCGACCATCTAGCTCTTCCACCTCGGAACTCCATGTCTCCTCCACAGCCCAGGCAAACGACCGCGACGACTTACCTCCATCTTCCCGCGCACTCCCAACTCCGCCCTCCTCTGCCTCCGCAAATACCACTATCACTCCAACATCCGACGCAGCATTTGAGTCCCTCCTCGCTCGTGTCTCGAATCGTGCTCACCGTCTACCACCTCGTGTCCGCGAAGCAATGGGAATGACATCTATGCCAACTCCATCAGAACGCTCCACGATCCCGCGATCCAGCGAGCTAGCCAATCGTGTTACTGACAACGATTTACGGATAGCAAGACTGATGATGGCGCGTGGAACTGCGGATATGAACGGCAATTGGGCACCCATCGGGTCAAGAATGTTCTTCGTCGGACGAAGCGGTAGGGCAAGCGGACCAAGCACAGCAGCATACGAGGAGATGATGAGGGAGGGTGGTGTTGGGACGGCAGGCATTGGATGGAGTCCTGATGGAACAAGATTGTGAGCATCTACCTAATTGATTGGGTTTGTGAACATGTCATGCTAACGTGTTATGTCTTAGATTCGTCGGTTCTGAACAGGGTATCTTCGAATATCACCTCAACATACAAGACCGTATGCAGAACCCTATTATCGAGATGCGGTGATGTTAGCGTCCATGTTATGAAGGAAGCTCCTGTGCTTTCTCAACAAGCCTGTTTGTTATCAGCGAGCGACTTGCGACCTATAATTTCCTTGCTGTCCAAGGAGAACTTGGAAAACCATAATGAGGAGTATATAAGTATATATGGCTAGTGGACTGTACTGTACGTGAATGGTACGTTTTGGAACTTTGTTGAGGGCTTTTGTCAAACTGCTTAGACGGCAAGGTATCGTTTGGAACAGGCGTAGCAAATTCCTTGAATGCACATTATTAGCTTACCTAGGTGATGTGCTTTGTATCCTATTCTTGGCTCTTGAAAGATTTTGAGCAATGCATTCACCCGTGCGTGTAGGTAGGTCGAATACACTTGCCAGTCTGTCGAGCTGGAGGATACACCCAGGAACAGCAGCAAGAACGTATGTTTGCTTGGGAATGTCTGGTGTAGAAATGTTAGAACTAGTTTTGATACAAACTAAGCCGGTGGCTTTCGCTGCTGTTGGTTTTACTGCAATATATGTATACTACACTTCTAGAAGCAGATATAGGCTCATCGAACTCGAACACTCTGTACAGCCCCACACATATACTCTTCCATCTAACTTCATCTCCATATCCACACGAAATCCACATATCACGCTGTCGATGCTTTACACAAGACTCTCAATCTCTCAGCGTTCACGGATAAAGCCTATTCCAAAACAACCTGCCCCTCCTCCTCCTGCAGCAGCTCCTCCAAGGTCTTGATCTTAACCTCCATAACCTTGACAACCGTATACTTGTGTTTCGACATGACTTTCTTAAGATGTCTGTTCCGTCGCTTCTTCTTCTCCGTCACCATCATCGGTCCACTATCTAGACCCATGACTCTTACTCTGCATTCGAACAGGCGTTCGTCGATGTAGCTTGGCTCGTTGGTTCGCTTGCCGTTTTTGAATTCGCCGCGGGTGTGGCGCACGTCGCCTGTATTTGTGCTCTGGGAAAACGGGTCGCTGTTGCTGGTGTCGGTGTGTTGTTGTTGTTGCGAGGGCAGGGCAGCGGCTTTGAGGGTGTAGTCTCGTGAGCCAAGGATTGTGGCGCGGTTGAAGCGTAGGGTGTCGCCGGGGGAGACGCCGTGGAGGTGGAAGGGGAGGCGGAGGGTGTCGCCTGTTGTTAGGATGTACGGGAAGGAGTGGATGTGTGCGGAGATGTAGTGTGGCGATTGGGCGGCGAGGGCTGGGAGGAGTTGTTGGATGCTTTTTGAGAGGATGAGTGGTTCTTTTGGTGGTGATGGTGATGATGGGAGGGTTGTGGTGGTGGTGGTAGTTATGGTGGATGAAGCGGGAATGCTAGATGCTTGCTGTGGAGAGGCGGAAGATTGGAGATATGTGGGTGGTATGTACGTTTCGATAGGTTGTGCTGTGGTAGAAGTCTCGAGGTCGACGAATCGAGGAGATGTTGTATGTAGAGCTCGGCTGCGGACTGGGAGTTGTATATGCCTTGACTGCGCAGGGCTTGATCTCGGTATCGATGGAAGTCGTGTTTGTGAAGAAATCTGTCGTGCCTTTTGATAATGTGTCGGTGTTCTAGATTGTGCGATAATTTGTGATAGATTTGGTCTCGATATCGTTCTCGAGGGCATCGTGTCGAAGATGCATTTTACCATGCGACCGCAAATGCGGCACATGTTGGCGATACGGGAATGGGAGAACTGCAGTGAGACGGGACAAGGGAGTACTGTGTCTTTCGTACAAGCGAGTGATGTCTAAATGGAGTCGTTTTGATTTGTTCTTGTCCCTGTCGTTGATACAGCTCAAAGTCACTCTTGGGAGAACTCCCAATGGCTCAAGTTCGCTCAGCAGCGCAGTATCTGCACGTGATCATATGATAAGAAAGTTCAGGCTGGGGATTTTCTTCGCTACCTCGACTTTTCAGTTTACAGTTGACTACCAGAGCGGTAGCCATTCTCTCAAATAACATTACCTCTGCAACCACTGTATCGCTGCCATGCCTCAGAATGAGTATATTGAACGTTTTCAGAAACAATACGGAAAGCGTCTCGACCACGATGAACGAGTTCGCAAACGAGAAGCCCGCGAGGGCCACTCGATGTCGCAAAAGGCTCAACAGCTGACCGGTCTCCGAGCGAAACTACACCAAAAGAAGCGCCATGCCGAGAAGATCCAGATGAAGAAACAAATCAAGGCTCAAGAAGAACGAGATGTCAAATCTGCCGCACCCTCAGAACCGTCTTCAACGCCACTACCCAACTACTTGCTCGATCGTTCTCAAGCGAATAATGCCAAGGCACTTTCCAGCGCGATTAAGAACAAACGAGCTGAAAAGGCGGCGAAGTTTTCAGTGCCGTTACCGAAGGTCAAGGGAATCAGTGAGGAGGAAATGTTCAAGGTTGTGAAGACAGGCAAGAAGACTGCGAAGAAAGGTTGGAAGCGGATGATCACGAAACCGACATTTGTGGGGCCGGATTTCACGAGAAGGCCGGTGAAATATGAACGATTCATTAGACCCATGGGTCTAAGATACAAGAAGGCGAACGTTACCCATCCGGAGCTCGGAGTAACCGTGCAATTGCCAATTCTGGGAGTGAAGAAGAACCCGCAGAATCCACTTTACACTCAATTAGGAGTGCTGACGAAAGGAACGATCATTGAAGTGAATGTCTCGGAGATGGGTATAGTAACTGCTGGCGGGAAAGTAGTATGGGGGAAATGGGCACAAGTTACAAATAACCCAGAGAACGATGGATGTTTGAACGCAGTTCTGCTGGTGTAAAGGAAGCAGATTTTCCTGATTGGTTTGGGAAGGAAGACGACGACATGATACCCATGATGGATCAGCACTACAGCATCTACGGAGTTTACATAATGGTGGCACGGGCTATGGCGTTCAAGTGAGCATCACGACAGGAGTACGGAGCATCGAAATCTACAGATTGTTAGCGGTGACAACCTTCCAGGCGGAAGCAAGAAAAACTGCCAATAGTCTATGATATTATGGGAGCTTGAACTCGCTTATTCGCGATATCTGCATTTGATGGCGGATCTGGCGGCGTTCATGATGGTACTTCGCTTTTTATATGTGGTATGAGCAAGTCTGCTTCGTACAGTACTTGAGTAGCCTACAGCTCAAGCTTTATCATCGCCAAACAAACCTTTCAAAATGTACTTGTTGATTTGTTTCCAATCCATAGGCGCAGCCTTGGGGATGTCTCCTGCCATGCGAATTGTCCAAAAGTCATTCGTTGCTGCAAAATCACTAATCCAGGCATACGGCATGAGAAAGAATCCGCCCTTACTGAATTTCTCCCCCAAAGAATTCTGTACAAGAATCTGTTCCTTTGCATCATCGTACCCTATAGCAAGTACACTGTGTCCCCTGTGCAGGGGTTGTCCCGCTGACCCTCGGGGACGATGTGTGTCATCCAAATCATCGATCCATGTATGTCGGGGAAAGACGCCCTTGTCTGATGCATCCGGATCGTTCCAGACGTCCTTGAGAACGAACATCTCACCTGGTTTCTTTTGGTACATCTCGTTATATGGCAGAAAGTACCAGAAAGAGAAGGCGACAGGAAACCCTTCCGAGAGACACTTCTTCACCCGGTACAGTGTGTCTTTACCAATCTCGGCTTTTTCCCCAATAGTTAGGTTTTTGTCATCTGGTTCTGGACGATCTGCATCCAGTCTCCAATAGGTGGCGATCTTATGCTTCAAAGCATCCTTGAATGCCACATCTTCGGGTCTTTTATTAACGACATCGTTTTGGAGTTGCCTTTTCCTTTTTGCAATTGCCCTCAGGTCAGTAAGGTTCTCGCCTTTGACCTTTGCGTCGATCGATGCGAAATCAGGAAACGGACAGTCGTTTTCTGGGCATGCTCCATGGTCCGCCATGCCAGTCATAGCATCTCGCATGAAGGAGCCTGTATCCTCTGGCTGCGAGAAATTTGCTTCCATGCCACCACGGGCAAGCCAATAGATGAACAGCCGAGATGGACCAGCCTCGCCCCAATCTGCAGAATGTCTGCCTGCCTTTTCTTCGTACCATAAGGCGGCAGCAGCAGCGTTAGCTGTACATGTCTGCGTGGTACCTTGATCGTAGATGCGCGTCATAAAATCGGCATGATCTTCTCGCAAGTCCACTCTTGGACGTGGTTCGTCCGCGTTATCAGGTACATAGTATTGATCATTCTTGTCAAAAGGGTCGCGGAGAGCACCACCGCCATTAACCAGTGCCGGAAATGCTTCGTCGTCAGACATCTGGTTTGTGTAGCAGCTATCGGTTGCAGCGGCGTGTTGACGGGACAATATGATGCGTATCGCTCAGAACCAGAGTCGGGTATTGGGTTGTGACCTTTGAGGCTACTCTAACGGGCATATATCTTGCTATCCCAGGGACTGCTTCTCATCATCCGTCATGCAGCATACCATGGATTGCTTCCACATTGTGGCAGCGGAATAGAAATACTCGGACAAAATATATTGATCCAACCGGCTTGTGCCAACTCACTTCTGTCATTACTGGGAAGAATTTGCATGGATGGCCGTGATACTGAGACCTCCAGCTCAGGACGAGAAAGCATCAGAGTCCAGCTGCCTAGCCACAAGGATTAGCTACTTGACTTTACGAGCACCAAGAAAGGTAGACAACCGCATTCGCGTGAACCTCGATGATCCTTTCAGAGTCAAATGCGCATCCAAGAACGGATGTTGAAGGTCGAGCTGAAATTGAAGCTGAAAGTCGAGTTAAGCAGCGGCATCCAATTTGGGCTTAGCTTCCAAGCTAAGTGTGCATGCTCGAGTACTGTATATCAGATTTCGAAGAAGCGCGGAAGAGAACCTACTTGAAACGGCAGATGCTGAGCTTCCTGCATATGTACAGTAGCACCAGGTTCCAGTAACGTGTCAGAACCACAAGGAGCATTCTGCGGAGTTGGATGGTCCATTTCAGTGAGTCTCGTTCAAACCTCGCGACAGGCAAGGCGGGGGATGATTGTCGACTCGGACTTCCTTTTTGAAGCTCCTGCAGCTGTTGTAATGCGAGTGTTCCACCGTTAACGCAGCTATTCTGTCACACCCTCACAGTGTATGAGCTACAGCTGAGACTACGTACTCCGGCATTACATTGCAATCATATCACCACTGATCACGATGAAGCTGTCTGAGGCTTGAATTAGAATGGAGAGGAACGTGATCATCACAGTCTAGCTTACATCTAGGCATTGCCACGTCACAGTCCTCTTGTTCTCCTAACTTGGTCCAATCGATGCTGAATTTCTGAGCCATCAAACACGAATAGCGGGTGTTTGTGCACGAAAATCGGTTGAGTCTCGAATGTCACCTTGACCGGGTTTTGGCAGACAGGAGGAGAACAAGCTCCCCTGCTGGAGCGCAATCACTCGATGTGGCGAGCTGAAAGACTAAGTGCGCATGTTCGTGCATGAGGATTGATCATCTTGGTGGTCTGATTGCCCTTTGTATTGGATGTCTGCAAGACTCCGCTGAAAACTTGTGCAAACGATATGCAGCTGAGCTGAACTCTTGATACGCTTACGGATTACCGAAGCATTCGGTATGACCACAGCCCAGGGCATATTGCATGTGAAGCTGACGGAGATGGTGCTTCTCACCTGTCTATAAAACCCGTTGACAACTTCCCAGAAACTCAGTTTTCCTCCACGTTTGCGAGGCCGTTAGAAAAGAATCATAGTTAACACGACCTCTGTCTCCACCATAGTACAGACATCTTCCAACATGCCACTCACGAAACCTGCTCCATGGGTAAGGACAACAAATCTTTATGCAGTATATCGGAGCTCTGACTTGAACTTCAGCAAATCCCGAAGAATGCCGAAGCTGGTGCTGGAGTTCCTGCACCTATGATGATCACCAACGCATTCCTAGATCTGAAAAACAACTACATCATCAAGCTTCTCGACTATTGTCTACAAGAGGCCACTCAAGGCAAAAAGAACGACAACTCCAGCAAAGCCAATACCCAGTTGGAGCTGGGTTCAATGCAAATGGCAGTAAAGCTACTGGCGACACAGCTCGACAGCTTTCCTGCTATATTCAAGAAAGACCTACATGGAAAGCCAGGCGGCTCAGGGGAGGAGGACGAGGACGAAGGCATCACAGCGGAAGTAGCCATGAAAGTTACGAAAATTCTCGGCGCCACCGATGATTGAACACGACTCAGCTATGCAACGGAGCTGGTTGACCAAGCTACAGCAACCCCTTTGGACGAAAGAACATGACTTAAACTAGCGATTAAAACCGGATTTCAAGTCACGTCAAAACCCCCTGCTTTTACTACTGGCTCGTCTTCTCCATTGCATCCCGCCACCAATTGCGTTCTTTTCTTTTGGTACTCGTTATCGGCTCCCTGTAGATTTTTTTTCTCCATAAATAAATACAGCAGCTCCTGCTGTTCCTTTCGACTTGCGAAAATACAAAACATCACAGCTTTTTACGCTGTCGTACCCAGACTTTGGCCGTGACCCTGGGCGGAATCCACCGACAAGGGAGAGACTTTTCACTCTCCGTAGAACACGTAGTGTCGTGATTTAGAAATTAACGGATTGGTCCAATTAATGCAATACAGTACTCGTACTATTCTGGCAAACCATAGCGCTAAGTCACGCCGAACCAACCTAATGCAAGGCGCACATGAGGCGGGTTTTGGATTTGAACGGGTATTGCCGTTTTAGGTAAAAGTGCTTACCTTGTTCATCTTGAGGCTAAAATGACTTTTCTGATACGAGGTACGTAGTCTATGAAACTGCACATACTCTTCATAGTACGGCTCGAGAGTGTGGAAGGATGTTTACTGTCCGTATGGTAGCACACGTGTTGCATAGTCTTAATGTTCTTTCCATACCATCATCAGAATGGTACTGTACGCTTTTTATTGATATGTTCGCCATTCATTAAGTCCTTCTCCACTCACAGGGATGATTCGAACTACTGGAAAAGCGTTGTTGTTGAGATTAGATTAGATTTTATGCTGATTCACGGCCTCGAAAAGTAGATCGGGCGGAACTCTTACGAAAACCTTGGTCGAATCCCTTGAGGACATCGAAGAAACTCCTAACTCCTTCCTCAGGTCTTTTTCACCTTGATTCATATATCATCTGCGTACATATCATAGATGCACGCATGTCTTGTTGTCTATTAATGGCCTGCTTTGCTAGTTCCAGACTTCGGTCGTGTGGTTAGTTCAGCCCACGACTCACAACAGACTCCGAGTCTATCCTTGGCATGGTTGGCCTAGTCTTCTTGGCGACTGAGATTGAGGGTTGACGTATAGTATTCTTAGGTTCGTCAGGCTTAGCGATGGGATGTATAGTATCATTGGCTTCATCATGCTCAGCGATGGAATCTCCAAGCTCTTCGACTGGTGAGCTGAGAACGACATCGGTGATTAGCGCCGTGACGGTAAGTCGGCGCGCCATTGTCTCTCCAGGGTCGATGCTGTCTGACCTCGTTGCAGTCCGAGTCCACACTCTTGACATTGCGCGGCTTGGTCCACTTTCGGCAGGTGATATCTGCACCGAGAACGTTCTTTCCCTGGCTTGGTGCTTCGACGCCATCTCTTGGGCACTCTGTTCCTCCTGAATCTTCACGACGACTCCCACTGCCTTTTCGTCTTCCACGATTCTAGGATGTCGTGTAGCAAAGTATTTAGCATACATCCATAAACTCCAAAAGCAGCTCGCCACATTCACAAATGTTAGTGCAATCTTGTAAAGCGGATAGTAGAAGAGTAGCATCCACCTGTTAACCATGAGGTTTTTTTGTGCGCCACGACTCGCCAGCCTCAGGTGAACTTCGTTGAAAACAACGCTCACTAGGGAGTACATTACCAAGGTTGCTGCGAAAAGGTATGCCGAGTATGTTGGCCTCACCAAAAAGCTAATAGGCAGCATGAGAGGAGTAACGAGGTAGAGAAGTGTTTCGTAGACCTCTTGGAAGACGAACAACTTGGTACCAATCTCCCAAAATCCAAGCCTCCAAGAGCACAGGATGTAGCCGAGATTGTAAAAACACCCATTGACGAAGAAGAAATTCCACCGCTTGAATCTCTGTTTGAAGACGGTCATCTCTCCAAATCCGCCGCGTGCTCCACCAGACCCGAAGAAGAGGCTAGCAGGGGTTTCCGTCTCCACAAAGACCGAACTGCACATGATGATGCGCGAACCGAGAACGCGCGCGACATGACCAAAGAACCAGTCCTCCGAGACCGAGAAGCCAGGGTGTTCCTTAAACGTGTGAATCAGGAACTCAGTGTCCCAGAGGACGATCGCACCGTGTGGGAACGTGGCACTGCCAATTTTACCCGCGAATTGTCGTTGAAGCCCGCTAAGCTTGTACTCCAAGTCTTGCGCCTGTTGACACCATGTTCCTCTCGATCTTTCCGCACCGATGCTTGTTAAAGTGTAGCCCACGACTTTCACTCTTCCCCTCAGTCGGTCTGTGACTACAGGAAAGTTGGGAGGAAGAAGGCAATCGTCGTCAATGAGGAGTGTGTACGGGAACGACCGTGCAACGTATGCACCGACATATTGAGCAACAATCTTACTGCCGACCGGAATCCAGATGTGATGTACACCATATGTGCTGCAGACTTCTTCAGTATTATCGAGTGGTGTTGGACTATTTCCGTTGGCAAGGATGAAGATAGATGAGGCAGGAAAGATTTTCAGAGCCGCTTCTAGAGTGGCTGGAAGGAGCAAGGCTGACTTGTAACACGGGATGAGCAAAGCCGTACCATGTGCACCCTTCAGACTGGTATCCTGCCTCTCCTTGTCGACGCTGGCAGTCCCACTCGAATCCGTGGTAGAAGACTCATCTCCAAGACTGTCCGGAACATGAGCTTTCTCATCGTCAGAGGAGCGACTGAGTGCATCGGTAGGCATCGGTGCGGGATTCTCGAATAGGAGAAGGAGAGGTGCGACAGCGTAACTACAATCGTCAGTCTCATCACAGAAAATACATCAGCATGGTCCATGGTGCTTACAAAAATGCCAGGCCAACGAATATGGAAGTACCCCCCACGAAAGCCAGATGGTGTTCAAACACATCGTAAACACACCAGATTACTCCACTCCACAGTGGTCTGCCCACGAGCACAAAGTATAGGAAAGCCAGCAAGACGATATAGAAGGTGTATTGGAAGAAGATCTGGAAAGCTTTACTTCTTCGTAGCTGTTGCTGCCGCTTCTTAGCCTGTTCATACGTGTGCCAGATGCTGCCCTGCCGTACGCGCGTGGTAGTAGTAACTAGAGCGTTGCTGATTATAGAGTTGGCTCGCCCAGCCACGGGAGTTTTAGGCCCTATACTCAGAGACATTGTGCGGTGGACGACAGCTGTGTCCAGGCCCAGCATCTGTCTCTGACGGCGGCCGAGGCCAACATTAGATACCTCATCGAGCGGTTGAGTACTGAAGCGACGTTGAGGTGCCCTCAACTGTTGCGATGATTCACCATTCTCGGAAACATCTGGCAGTGCTGAATCGGCTGTTGAGGCCAATTTTGTCGAGTGTTTTCGTCCCTCAGTATCCATTAATTCGCTGCCGCTAGTGCATGGTGACGATTGTACTGTAGATCTACGACGCCACTGACGCTGAAATGGTATAAAAGTACTAATAGAGTTGGCTCTTCTTTTCTCCTTCTGCTCTGGAGGTCGACTACTCGTCGGACCTATTGAATTACGCCTCGACAGCGGCGCCTCCGGTTCAAAAGGCCATGCTCCGCCAAAAGTGACCGTGTTGCGGCGTTCGAAACCCAGTTGCGATGTACGTGAATTGCGACGTCTTCGTGCAGCCACCACGGCCTGGGTTGAGTAGCGTCGACTCTCGTTCGACAACTGATGATCGAGGGCGTCTCGATCGTGGCGGGCGCCATAGGTACGCAGAGTGTTACTAACGCTTTGCAGGAGGCCATCCGGGATCCAGATATCGGTGCCTTGCTGTAGATCTGTGTCGCCGACCTCAGATTTTGGACTCCCCATGATACACAATGTTCACTTGACGCAGTAAGAGCACATAATTATGGCCACTATAAGCAGGGAAGCTGAAGATAGCGAGAATGACCTGCAGCTAGCCAGGTCGGAACCAAGTGTGCCAATGAGCTGCCCCAAACATAAGCATTGATGGAGTACAAAACACTGCCTGCCTTCAAAGCAGTCCTAGACAACGACATCTTTTGCTATGAGCGCGTTAATCGTGGTGGTGAAGGTATCGGAGGTCACCTGCAGGATGATCAGAGCTTTGAAAGTATACTCTCCAGACGCATCGACACAATGGCGTCTCCTGCCGCTAGATTGACATAAAATATCCCGGCAGCTAGTCCATCGCAGGCCTCGGCCAAAGAAAGTGATGCCATCGGACCTCGTGTTGCTTCTAGATCTTCGTGAAATGCCCGAAGGAGCCTTTGTGCTGTCATCCCAAGCCACCGGTTGCAGGATCCTTTCCGGGTCTATCTTGGCGGTGAATAAGTGTCAAATGCTCGAAGAAGTTCCAAGTGTTCCAGATCATGTCGAGCCATGACCCCGTTCTATAATTTGCACCGAGAAATGCAAGATAACTAGGCATTAGGACTCAGTTTCGGTCTGGCCGAAGCCGCAGCTTAGATGAGCTTGCAGGGGGCCAGAGGAACAGCTTGACACCCGCTCCTTCGGCTTCAGTCTCGGACATGTTCGAATAGCTGCACGAGGCATTGTTGATGTGCATTCTAGTCTTATGTTAGGTTTATTGGTGCGGCATTCCGAACACCTTCAGTGAAAACATTTGAAATCATGCGTAGTGTAAGACCATCTCATTGATGAGGCTACTGATGCCCTTAACCAAGCTCATGTGTATGGCAGGCGGAATTGTAGTCACTGCTCTCTGTCCCTCTTCGCGGTGCAGCACGTGGGTGGGTACTGACGATCATGCTTTCCGATCTGCTGAGACACATGTTCCCTTCGATAGTTTCAGGTCTTTAGGTAAGCGCAGCATATAGTCGCAAGGATAGAAAGTGGTGAATGTCAGATGAAGTTACAGAAGCTTGGAATAGCTCTACCTTGTTGAAATAACCTTGGAACTTGGAATTCTGTCGAACCTCCACTATGGCCGTGTATGGACTAGCCTCTTCTAAAGTACTTAGCCATTGGTGGGGAATCCACTTTATTTTTGGCCAAGGTTTCTGAGGGGCTGTATTGTCCAATCAAAAGTGGTCGCTCTTATGAACTGATAAACAATAAGACTATGCCTGACAGCGGCCTGATTACTTTAATTAGATCAGATGATACCTGACAGCTCGCCTACCGTGAGCATGGAACACTCCTGCCTAATTAAGGTAACCCTTTGGTTTTGTGATATGTGGTGCAGGTGCAGGACGTACTTTGAAGGTTGTGTCGTTGCCTAGGTATAGACTGTCTACGTACTGGAACAGTATATGGTCAAAGTTGCTGCAAGTATTTGGTAGTAATAACTTGAAGGAACCAAGGCAACGAAGCACCAGTCTGCTTTTTTACCGAACTGGCAAACCGGCATGGTAAATATGTAGTCACATGTGTGGACTGTTTGTTGTTTAGTCTCAGGCACACGGACAAAACTGATCGTCAGAGCGATTACGGGAAGGCCACTACGGTACACCATGTTAGTGGGATTGGAGTCTCCTTACTGAGTATGTAGAAGACACCGATCCCTCTCCAGGCGAGTAAAAGGCAGCGAAGAGGTAGATGAAGAAGGCCATGAGCCCCAGAAGTGTTGAAACACTTTCTGGCAAACAGAAGCGGGAGCCAGCCGCAGCAATGTCCCTGCCATCCAAGGCAAGGTGAAGAGCCGAAGACTTGGTCAGTCATGCAAATCAATTGTGAAGAAGGCTGGCCATACGAACACAAAATTGACAAGATCGAAGTAAAAGGAAGCGAACAAGACTTTGCTAGGTATTGCCTCAGCTTGTACATAAGAGTTGAGAAATAGAAGGCTGGAAATGCTGGCGCCTCCACAAGAAGGGTTGATACAGCACCTGTGATGCTACCGGTATCCGCACATGTTTCAGACGACCATGACGATGCAAGAAACTACCTATGTAGGTTAGAATGGTGCCCTCTAACATAGGACTGGTGCAGAGCTCTATCAACTGTTAGATATTGAGGAGTTCCCTACGATGTCCATATCAACCTCGACCCCGTCGGGGTATTGTAAGAAGTAACCAGTACAAGCTGTAGATATCTTAGCAGGAGTCCTCATAGTTGCTTCAACCCATCAAGCTTGAGAACGGCCCGTGACGGAATCCAGAGGACTATAGTCTGTCATGGTCTCACGCTTGCCTTTGGACACTATATGGCACGGGTTGCCGATGTTTGGTCGATTAGATCAGTGTTCAGCCTTCAGCCATTGCTAAGTGGAAGAGAATAAAATCTGCGACGGCCGGGCTATGCCTGACACTGACACGCTCCGAGTTGAATGGAAGTACTGGACAATACTCGAGGCATCAAGATCACCTGCGTACAGATGGTCTACATTTTACTGCGTGTTTCCCACAAGGAGCACACATTCAAAGCTCCTCGCCGCCTGGTGTGACATGCTCGTTCTCGGCGGAATGGCTACTCGGATAGGAGCCAAATGTGGTGACCAACAAAGCCATTGAGGGCGTACATCCTCAATCTGGATAGTGTGTGAAACGTTCCTCTTTGAGAAGCTTGCTTAATTGTCAGAACAAAGAACTTATATACATGGTACGAGTATGTGTCGTTCCAACTGTTCAGCACTCAAATCCATCCCATTCGTCCCCTCAGCGGCCCTCCAGCGTAAGCGTCGAACTCTCGACTCGCTTCGGGTCCACAATCGAAGCAGTCATTGGTCCTTGGCTTAGCCATGATGGCCTGCGCACCAAGTTCCAAGGTCTCTGGAACTGCTCACATCTCACATGCACCCTTCAAGTTCTCGACAGCTCGACCGACATCCCTTTACCTGATCAGCCTTACAAAGCTTCGGACTTCCTTCGATGCAGTGAAACCTGGACTCACTTTCTTCCTTTTCGTTTCTGGGCACGGCGTCGATGACCTGGGGAGCCATCCGTAATCCATCATGCATAAGATACAGAGCAACTTCAGTCGGATGACTCCAGCGGCGTTTGGCATATCTCGTTTCCATCAGGATTTGCCTCAACAGTCGCAACCATTGAGACGCCCTCCCGCCGCTTCGAACATTGGTGTTGCCGCCAATTCCGACTACGCCATCGTAAACTTGTCCTTCAACGTACCCTTCGCCTCGAGCTTATCGGGTCCTGATCCGGAGGAAATCCTTCACGCAAGTCCCGGGGCGAAGCAGAGGTGGACCTTTCCTCAAGACACGCCAGAGGCTACGCCAATCTATAAGCTTCCGGTACATGTGCAGAATGAGGAGAGACTGCGAGGTTTATGCGGATACATCAGCGATTCGAGTGGTGGCCGGATACAGACATTGGTGACCTCAACCGAAGCAAAACCGTCCCAAGCGATGCATCAAAAGAGCCAGGGATTGATCACTAACGTCTGCATATCTGGGGAGCATGATATGGTGTACAAGTTAAGGGCCAAGGTCCTCAATGAAACACCAATCATGATGGTAGGGAGCCTCACTCACGCGATTTACTACGTGAATTTCTAACTCGTTATAGAAGTCTGCTGTCGTTGATATCGATCCGAATTTGATTCTCGACGGAGCCGAGTTGATGATAAGGTCCAGCGTGCTTAGCCACATTGACTTGTGCGCGAAGTATACCGGGACCGACATTTTTCTCCTGAAATCGCGAGCCGAAGTCGATCCACAGCTGGCCAACAAGTCTTTTGGAAGTGGGATCGAGAGTGGCTTGGACCAAAGATACAGGGTGAACATTTTCGGAGATGCGGAGAGTGTTGAACATGCCAAAACAAGGACGTTGATGATGATAGACCAGATTGTGCGTATTCTGCATTCAACACACTCTGTTTGCTAACCTAGCTGCAGCTCAAACACAAGATAGACGTGATCAAGCTGGATTTGACGATGCACACTTTAGTATCAGGCCGCACAGGGAAGAACATCAAGCTCATCGAGGCGACGACAAAGACCGCCATTTACTTCCCACCTCCATTCCCTGGTGCTTTTGGCTATGTACCTCCTGGCGCAACTCGACGAGCGCCCGACGAGATTTTCATCACCGGCGAAACTCAAGAACGAATCAACCACGCGAAGCAAAAGCTGCGAGAGCTTGTAATGAGCCTCAAACTACTTTCCAAGGATGTGGTAGTATCTGCCAGCAAGATAGACAATATCCTTATGGATAGGCTTGACAAAGTGCGACGAATCATGGAAGCGAATGCGTCTCAAGTATTGTTTCCGCAGCTTGGCAGTCAACGAGGCTTAGTTCGGGTTCAGGGCACAGATGTGCTACACGTCGAAAGGACGGTCAAGGAGATCATGGCGCTAGCTGGACAATTCTACAGCGCTTCTTGGTGGTTGATGTTGCCAGATCCGTCTCAGGCACCGGGCTTGCGGCCTCCATCCTCCGAGGAAATTCGAGTCATGCTTAGTGATATATGTATGAACTCTAGGGCTGACCTTAGCTTTGACAAGTTTACCTTTACGGTCAATGGTTCGGACGACGCAGTCAAGGATGCTATGATGGTCATCAATCAGATACCGTTTGTCAAGAGATACCCATACCAAATTCGAGTCAAGATCGAGCTTGCAAACGAGCACAAAGAATTTGTTAGTGGGAAGAAGAATGGCAAGATTAACAAAATCATGGGTCAGAGTATGTTATTTTTGCCATTTGGAAATGTGTACTGACGATATCAGGCAATGTACAAATCATTTTCGACGGATTCAACGAGTACAACTTCTACATCGATGTCGTTGGTAGCCAGTACGAGGCGATCAAGAACGGCCTAGATCTTGTCGAGCAAGAAATGCCAGCCTCGATCTCATTCCATGTGCCGGATCAATACCACAAGCGCATCATTGGCATTGGAGGCCAGCACATTCAACGAATCATGAAGAAATATTCTGTGTTCGTCAAATTCTCCAACGCTATGGACAGAGGTGGGATTGGCAAAGACGAGGACGATGTCAAGGTCGACAACGTCATTTGTCGTACACCCGCTCGCAATGCCGAGAGCTTAGATTTCGTGAAGCAGGAAATCATGGACATGGTTGAGAAAGTCGTAAGTTCTTTCCCTTGCAGAATCACGTGTATATTTGGCTTACAGTCTCAGGATGCCGAGTTCGTTTCCGAAACCGTCGTGATCAATAGACTGTATCATCGGGAATTAATCGCCAGGCTGACTGAGATCGAGAAACTGGAAAAGGAATGGAATTGCAAGATCGATTTCCCAAGTACTGAACAAGCCAGCGATGTTGTCACGATTTCTGGCCCCCAGTATCAAGTTACACGGGCGGTCGACGCATTTCTTGAAATGGTTCCTGAAAGACACGAGATTGCCTTCCAGAAAACAAACGAGCTGGAAGATTTCTTCAACTCTGACGATTCGTACAATGAGCTCCGGTCGAAAATGGGCAGCCAATACGAGGTGGATCTTCACTACAATCCAATCTTCGGCAGTCTGCCTAAATCGGCAACGGCATCCGTGGAACGTATTGTGACAGCTGCCGAGGGCCGGCTTGTGCTTACTTACACTCGCAAGAATGCGGGTGGTCTTAAAGATGCTATTGACTTCCTCATCTCACAGCTTGTACCTCAAGGTCTTGATGCGTCAACCGTCAAAGGCGCCATTCCTCGCCCAAAATCCGACTCTTTTGAGGATTCACTACCCTTCTTCGAATCCAAACTCTTGCAGAATGCACCCTCCCTGCACCTGAACGACTCCCCAACGCGCTCAGTTTTCCTTGATGGGACTTCCACACCGGTCTCAGAACGGTCGTCCTTGTTCGATAGACTACGCAAGCCCGGCAGCATCAGCTCCTTCTCGTCCTTTATGAGTCGCAAGAACCACAATAATAACCCAGGCACCTTTTTTAAGCACGCCTCATCCAATGCCAGCAAAGCTTCCCTCATTTCCATGGAAAGCCGTGAAAGCGGCTACCGAAATTTCTGGAATGATTCTGGCGTTAATCTTCCGGAAGAAGACGCCTCTGTTTCCTCCGTCAATGGTGGCTGGCCATCCCGATTCACTGACAACAAGTTTCCTATTGGCACAGGTGCCACGGCAACTGGTGATAAAACACCACGACACGAACCTCGGGCCAGTTTTGACTCAGGACGTCCGCCAACCTCTCATTCATTCTCAAATAAATATCCAGTGCCTACACAGTTCCCAGCCTCACAATCCGGCTCTTTCCACCACCACCACCACCACAACAAGAAAGTATACCCCACCAACAGCATGAACGGCTCTGCACCAAATTTGCCTTTGCCTTTACGATGATTGCAACAATACCCTCTCGAGTTTTGATGTTCTGTTCAAGTTAGTACTGACACAAAAAGCGATACCCATACTCGGCAGCACGGTTGCTGCTGCAGACGAATGATTTTCATGGTTTACAACGAAGCAAGATACCCTTTTCCTGAAGCTACACGAAGAAACAGTATGATTTTGAATGGAGTTACTGAATTTAGTGTCTGTTATGATATATAAGCATTACTTTGATTAGATTCCACTTTGCAATGGAGGAATGATGAATGAACGAACGACTTTTTATGAGATAGGTGAGCGGACAGAGTGTTGAGCGGTGAATAAGCCAGCACCTTGACCAGTGGCATTGTTAAGCGGTTCCTAGTCATGAGCATTGGTAGTGTGCAATGGTTTTGCAGAACATTTTACCGACATTGGCGATGTCTATCACCCGAAGGCCTGCGACCAGGAAGCATTGTCAGAAGTAAGGATGTGCTTGACGGTGTTCTTGGGTAGCATATTAAATATATCTGAATTTCTCTGGATGAGGCACACAAGTTATTTGGCTTTAGCCAAGGCTTGACTCCGCTTACCTCACCAACTTCCGGACTGTAAATGTTCACTCGATTGTGTTCTTTGTGGTACACAATGAAGTCCTCTCAGCAGTTGAGCTACATTTCCATTGCATTCGCCAGTTGGAAATTGCTCATACTTCTGGTTGCAAAGCTTGCCCCCGGGTTGGGTTATGACACATCCACGACCTTGCTCCCCTCGACTAACAAATTAGTGCGGTGGGATGCGATTTACTATGTAGAAATAACTCGACGAGGACACGTCTTCGAGCAGGAGTGGGCCTTTGATGGTCTATCCTCGGCACTAGCAGTGATCAGTCATGGAGGTCTGGAAACAACAATCCTAACCGCTGTGTGTGTCGCTCACGTCTCTCATTACTTCTCGGTCATACTGCTATGGAACATTGCAAGCTCTCTGTACGACGAAAAGAGCTTTGTACCATTCATCACGGCATGTTTGCATGTCATCTCCCCAGCTGGCGTATTTCTGTCAGCGCCTTATTCGGAAGGTCCTTTCGCCTGTCTGAATATGCTCGGGTTCTGGATCTATGTGCAGGCCTGGAAAAGCAAACCCCAAATGTCACAGAGCCTTAGGTGCTTGAGCTTGATCGTGTCTGGAATCGTTTTTGGGTGTGCGACCACCATACGAGCCAATGGAATATTGTCCGGTATTCCTTTCTTGCTCGACGCCATCTACGTGGGGCTTCAAGTGCTGCAGGGTATCAACCAACCTTCGGCGACGGTCATGCGTCTCCTGCTACTCGCTTCGACCACACTGGGCGGTATATGCATCGCAGGAGGGCTAGTTCTGCCACAGTATCTTGCTTACCAGGAATATTGTGTGGAATGGAGCTCACACCGATCGTGGTGCCACAATACACTTCCACTGGTGTATAGCTATGTACAATCTCACTACTGGTAAGTTAGTTCTCGTTTCCGGTCCTATTGACTGACTTGAGAAGGGGAGTCGGCTTTCTACGTTATTGGACCTTGTCCAACGTGCCTCTATTTCTGCTAGCAGCACCTTGTCTTCTTCTCCTTCTAAGCTCGAGCGTGGCTGCTTTCACGTCGAGTGACCCGAATATCGTAAGGCAGTTAGGACTGATTCGTCGCCTTGCGATACCACAGGCTGTGCTTGCTTGCCTTGCGATCACCACCTACCACGTCCAGATAATCACCCGTCTGTGCTCCGGATATCCCTGGCTCTACATATGGCTCGCTGCAAAGCTGCAGAGTAGGTGGGAGTATGGTCAGGTCAGTGTTCGCTTTTTCATCATCTACGGCTTGCTACAAGCTGGACTCTTTGCAAGCTTTCTGCCGCCAGCTTAAACAGACACTGTTAAGTTGTGGGATAGAATGAAGATAGTTGCAGATTCAAAGGCATACTGTAGTACAAAACATGTTGTCCGCGAATAGGGCTAATTATAAAGTGGCCAAATTTATCGAGGTACCAAACATTGGCTTGTGGCACTGGCATTGGCTAAACATCAGGTTCCTCAATTTTGATTGGTCAGAAATATTAGAGTGAAATCAGCAAGTGCAACACAGCGTCATTCAGGTGGTCGCTGCTTACCTTTGACGCTCCTAAGGCAAAAGCATAGATGCACGCGACCTGCAGAAGAATGTGATAGATCGTGTTTGACATTTCAAGCTGCTCGACGATATAGTATTGCCACATCTCTAGGAATAACACAAAGCATATTTCCAAAGTCCAATCTGTGCCTGCTGCTGGATTTAGGCTAACTACTTGACGTACCACTCGCAGTCACAAGGCTTCGAGCGAGCTTGCTAAGCTGCTTGTCCGTGCCCACGGTGCATTGATTGTCTTCACATCTGCGTCACCTTGGGTTTTGCCTATTCGTTGAAAGTGTACTAGATATCAGGACTCCCATCTCCAGCCTTATATCATTTTTCTCAACCCACTGCCGTCTCAAATGCGACTCATAACCACCGAGTCTTGATTATGAACGATTCGACACACATGAGCGACCTTGCAGAGAACCACAGCGTCCATGCTAAAACAGTCGCTGAACTTTCAAGAGCTACATCGCCTGGAGGGGATGTTGTGTACCAGAATGGCCTTGCCTCGAATTACCAAGCCCGGCGTAATCGACCTCGAACCTACCCATATTTCAAAACCTTGCCGTACAAGGTCGAAACAGAAGAGAGGCGGCAAGATGATTTGACAGAAATCTTGAAACACCTGTATATTGCTGTCGAGGCAGGCGACTTCACTCCAGGAGCTGTACACTGGACAAGAGAGCTGCGCAGTTGGTTGTCACTCAAGTTCGACCCTACCAAACAACAAAGAATTAAGTTGATCAAGCTCTACTATGAGCTGGCTTTGGCACCGGGCGTCGAGCCCACCGTGGCCGAGCGCTTTGCAAGCATGTTCATGATGTTGACCAAGAAGAAGCACTATCTTCTGCCTCGGAAGGAGCTTATTCTCGACTGGCGACCACTATTTCGGGAACTTAAAGTCTTTGTGCTACCAGGCGAGTCAGGCCTCATTCAGACCACTACGATGAAGAGAAACCCCAAAACGTTGAACAAGCTGTGTGCCTTTGCCCAGCTGTACTTCGATCCGGCGGAGGTTCCGGCTATGCTGGAGGAGTTTCTACCACATTTCACCTTGTCATTCGCCGAGGGTGCTTTTGTGGTCGTTGGCTTGCTGAATCTACTTATACCGACCGCACCAGCTTCTGCAGAGAGACCGGACTTGCTACCGCAAAAGACCTTGCCAACATACTTCCATCTGTGGTCTTTAATTAACAGATCCCGCACGTCCGACATCGCCTTCCTGGACATCTTTTCGAGGATTGCTAGGGAATCACTATCCGCCGCCCATGTACCCTTTGGCGAATTTGGCGTGTTCGAGAAGGAACAAGCAACATTCATATTCACAGCAGTCCTGCGGCTGTTGGAAATACCGGTTGGCCAATCTACATCTCCCTACAGTCCGTTGGTGGATTTATCGGCTGGAATGGGCATGCTGTTGGAGCGAGACAGCAGAAAGCATCCAGCGTCACATCACATAGCTAGGTGGGTGGTCATGTCGCTGACGCCAGCATGCCTGGAGTCTAAAACATCCATCTTGAGCTTACTTGAGAGCCTTATACAAGCTGTCGAGACTTTCTTCCATCCTTCCAATTCGGGCAGCTGGACTAGAACTCTGGCACAGCTGGTCTTCTACCTTGCTGACTTCTTTGTCATGAGATGGAACCGAGAACAGAATGGCGAAATGGACATCCCTGCCGACCGCAGACTCACCCCGGAACTAAGACGTCGTTTTGTTTTAAGCCTCAAGGATGTCATATTCATGGGTATTTATGCAAAGAGTGGCACAGCCATGAGCTATTCATTGTCTACTCTGCAAGCTCTTGCGTATCTCGAACCAGAGCTGATACTTCCTGGTGCTTTGCAGAGGATTTACCCTTCTATGCAGGGCCTAGTGGAAGTACACAGAACCATCTCGTCACTGAGGTCGCTGCAAGTGCTTGCAAGGACGATTATTCGCTCGAAGGGCTACAGATGTCACGTCACCGCATTGCTTGGCTTGGCTCTGCCAGGTATCGATGCCAATGATCTCGAGAAGACATTATACACCCTTTCATTCTTCCAGAATGTCTGTTACAATATTCCTTTTCAGGATCTATCAAAAGGCCGTGACGACGTTGAAGGCAGCATGCTGGCTATGCAATGGATTTCAGGCGAGATGGAGAAAATGGAAATATCTGGCTCCGACATTGAGCTGAACTACTCAGAGATGGACGAGAAGGAGGAAGAACAAATACTGGCGTCATCGACAGCAGGATTTGCTGAATTTGTCACTTCTTTTCTTGGACGAGTGTTTACATTGCTGGAGAACTTGCCTGATGTTACCAGATTGCGCACAGGCTCTCCGGAGGAGAACATTGTCAACACCCTACCGGCTGCCTTTATGCCACTTCTATCCTCACTTTCGGAGGAACTATACGACATGGTCCTGAACAAGATCGTGGATTTCGTCGCCAATCATGTTATACACCAAGCTCGGGATGCCATGGCATTTATCTGCAATTGTTTGTGCAAGGTAAATCCGGAGAAAGCATTAGCAAAGTTCATCCCTATCCTTGTCGGAGCTATTCGAACAGAAATTGATGAGAATGGAGCTGGATCCACAAGAAGTGCTGCTTCTGATGTCCTCCCTCGGGACAGAGGCCTGGTTTGGAACGTCAGTATGCTCTCTATGTGTGTCGTCCATGTTGGCGATGCTGTAATGAAGCATAAGCAGGACTTGTTTGATATTGCTGTCTATATGCAACAACGTTGCAAAGGTATGCCAACAGTTCACATATCAAACTTTGTGCATCACCTGTTATTGAATTTGACGGTTACGTTCACTGCCGATTACAGCCTGTATGAACAATACCGGACACAGGATGGCATCACAGCGAAGTTATGGGGTGTAGCTGAGCCTGCTGCTACTGTGAGGCCTCGCTGGCACGTGCCGACTCAAGCAGAGGTGCAGTTTGCAGTCGAGCTCTTCGAAAATCAATCAAAAGCGGCTCTCGAACAATTATCTAGCCTTATCGATGGCACCTCAAGCATCAAACGTGACGGCAGCGGCAAGGACTGGCAGGACGAAGTGTCGAGGAATCTGGTGTTGCTTCGTTTGATGCTGGCAGGCGTGTCCGTCCTCTTTGACAACAAAGGAGTTAACGAAGGATTGACAACAACTGTAGCTGGCGTCGATGCTGACACCGCACTGAACCAGGCTAATGGCCATGTACCTGAGGACGTGACAGCATCCGAAGAACAAGATGCAGCTCTTGACGGCACTGACGAAACATCTATCAAACCTTCTTTTCAATATCCTGTCGGTGGCTTATTGCTTCCTGACGACAGCCTTTACAAGACCATTCATGAGACCCGACAAGACATTGGCCGCGTCCTTCATAGAGTGCATCGATTCTTGACAGCAGAGGGTGAAGATGATGTATCCTTGTTTGGTCCGTTGTACACTGCCTACCGCTCCTGGTTTGTTGATGTTGGTATTGAGAGGTCAGCACATGTCCTTGATAGAGTAACACGATTGCTCCATGCCGATGAACAACCATACAAGGTTAGTGGTCTGAGGAAAGATTATCCCAGGGCCATACTTGTGAGAAGAGCCAATGTCTACCACACTCAGAGGTTACGACATAACGCCGCTCCACGTCCACGTTCGGATCTTGATGAAGAGCTGCTCATGGATCTAGCCGAATCGTCTTCGTCTTTGTATACAGAAGTGCGCAGAAATGCTCAAAGTGCCGGCGAGTCAGCACTGAAGGTCGTGTTTGGAGCACGTCTGTTTGTGATTGCGCCACTGCTTAAATCGTTCCAGAAAGCTGTCAAAGATAACGACTATCCACGAATTAAAGGGGGGCTGTTTGCTCTGCTTTTTGGTAGTCTCGCAAAGACTGTCGGACGGCATTGGAAGTTTACCCCAGATGTGATCAGAACGTTCATTGAAGCCAGTTCTGCAGACAGACCCTCAATACAAAAACTGTGTAGTGGTGGTCTATACCAGGTAATGGACTACGGTCGACCAGTTGATAGGATGGCCATAGTCGATCAGTCCGCAGTTGAACCACTAACCCCACAGCAGGACGTGTCAGAAGCGGTTGCGAAGAAGAAAAAGTTCATACTCCGCAAGCGTACCAATATCGAGCAGAAGAAAGCTGATCTGGCGGAGGAACTTGTTGATCTTGCACGAAAATCACATTGGAAGAAAGCCTCAAGAGTGTCCACAATCGTCATGGCTTTAGGCATGAGGTTTCATCACATCGCGTCTGATAGCATGATCGAGTTGATAACAAAAGGTACAATCGATTCACATCCTGGTCTGCGTGGCATACACAGTCAAGGTCTCGTTGCGCTATTTACTATGACCGATGTACGAGCCGTGTGTAATCACGAATACGCCAATTATATCCAGGGCCACCAACAGTTTCCTGCTAAGGTCAAGATATCCATTGATAAGGGTGACGAAGCTTACACGAAAGATTATCTGAAAAACTTCGCACAGGCAGAGGCTGAGGTGTACATCGATCATGACTACCCTGGCTGGCTAGTGTGGGGCAAATCTATGCCTGGGTACAAAGCCAACATCAAGAACGACATACTGTACGACGAGCTTGAATGGAAGAAGCGCACCGTGATAGGCAAGCTGCTCAATCGCGAGTGGTTCAAGACTCTTTTCGATTATCTGAAACAGGAGCCACGAGATCACTCTGCCGACAAATTTCGCATGCCAAGCGCAATGATGCTAACATACGTGTTTGAGCTTATCATTCGTGATGGTCTTGCGATAGCAACATTTGAGGACATCAAGGAGCTAGCAACACAACTATTCGACAATGGCAGCGACAAGCACCAGCATCGTGCTACGGCAGAAATCCTAGCAGGTCTCATTACTGCGGTTATGGACACTTCGATCGAAAGGCGGACAATGGTCTGGGAGTTTGCCTTTCCCATCATTCAGCGCGTGTTTTCGGAAGGGTTAACCCCAGAAAATAGTGGTTACTGGACATCGTTCCTACACATGATCATGCAGACGAGAGATCCACGACGGGCTTGGCCGCTCGTAGAGTGGCTCTCCAGCTTCCGACTTGACATGAGCTCCAATGCTGCCTTCAAAGAGAGTTCGAAGATCCACCTTCTACACCAAGTCATTGCGGATGCAGGCTGGCATTACCAGCTTGACAAACCTGTCACCTCGGACTTTATGACGCATATTGACCACCCTTACAAGGGTGTACGAGAGGCAATGGCGCAGACATTAGCTACGATATACCGTAGTCGTTACCACGAATCATTCCAGAATGTGGATGAATTCAAGGACGCGCAGCACGCCGCTGGACCTCTTGGTCAGCCGCCCTATATACCAACGCCGGAGTTCGACACAACCATCAAGGACATTTTCATGAGATTAGATAAATGGCGGCACGAGAGGACACCAGGTCAGCAAACCCCATCATCGTACACTTCAGGGAGCAAAACCATATTGTTGTGGCTGGACCAGATGCTGTCGTCACATGAATGTACGCAGCTGCTCGATTACTTTCCCGACCTCTTCACTGAATCCTTCTTGCATATGATGGATGTCAAGGAGGACCCAGAACTACAATCTCTGGCATATCATGTCTTTCGACATCTTCCAAATATTCCTCATCGACTCGGTCGAGACGATAAGCTTATCGACTCCTTGATCAATATTGGCCAGAAATCACCATTTTGGCATCAACGACTTCGTGTCATGATCAACATGCAGATCATCTTTTTCCGAAGATTATTCCTGCTCTCCGATGACTCTAAGAACAAGCTATTCGATTGTGTGGCATCGATGCTCGAAGATACACAACATGAAGTCCGAAACGGCGCGTCCACCACCCTATCAGGTATGATCCGATGCTCTCCCCTTGCTTTCCGTGAGAAAATGATCCGCCATCTTCGTGATCGCTTTACCAAGCTGCTTGAAGATAATCCGCTGCCCAAAAAGCCAAAGACCAAGGCCGCCGCTCTTTCTGTCGCTGCATCAGCCCGCAGTTCCGGCACCAGCACGCCAACGCCTGAGCATCAAAAGCTCGTAATTACAAGACATGCTGCGGTCCTAGGCTTGGGATCTCTAATTCAAGCATTCCCTTATTCAAGTCCACCGCCGAGCTGGATGCCTGACGTACTCATCACATTGAGTACAAAGGCAGCGAATGACCCGGGCACAGTTGGAAGCAGTGTGAAGAGTATTATCAGTGATTTCAAGAAGACCAGACAGGATACCTGGCATATTGATGTGAAGGCTTTTAGGCCAGAGCAGATTGAGGATTTGAGTGGTGTGCTTTGGAAGAGCTACTTTGCCTAAAGCGACATGTTTGTGGTGGCTGGTCAGAAAATGGAGCCTTGTACGGGTGTTTGCTGTTGTACTGAGCATATGGCAGCTAGGTACTCGATTCAAGCTCCCTTACGGGTATGATTCTACCATGGCATGTATGGCTCTATTTGTTACCCCAGCGCAAGAGAAAGAGACTAAAAGCTGCTGGCATATTTAGCTAATTCAGAACCAAAAATGACGATCAGTGGTACATTCGTTACTTGTTAATGCTGTTTTCCTGGTCTCCGAATTTCACCAGCAAAGAGTTTTAGCCACGTAGACATAGCCTACAGTAGCATAGAGAAGGTTCATCCATTGTATTCCTTCTCCCCATGCTGAACATTCACTCAAATCACCGTTCCGATACAAACACTCCGTTAGAACGTTAGTTCCATAAAAAACCCCACATGCTTCACGTCCTGATCGAGTTTGTTGTCTCCAACACATACACATCCTCTACTCACATAATATAAAACCATACTGCATATGTACGTTGAAGCACCACGGTCATGATGCGTCGCTAAGCAGCCGGCTTCAAGTTCTTTTCTTTAAAGCTTGTCTGATTGAGGACGTGGTGATAGTGATCATGGATTTGGACGCTTGGGACTCTTAAGGCGAGAGCACTACCTATATAGAAAGAAGGCTTGGACTGGGTGGTTAAGCAGTGGAATGCGTACTTGATACACTACGTGTTTGGAAGTATTGACTTGGTTCGTAATCAGTCTATTTGCAATGAACTATAGTAGAGCACAAGTCTAGAATGCCGGTTGGTTGCATGGGAGCTAACTGCACGGATCGTTTGAGACCCACTCTGAGCCGCATGACGAACTGCCAGCCAGCGTGAGACGTGTCGAGCTCTGCAACAAAATGACCGTTCCAGTAAACGACACGAGATGTGAGCACCATGAGCACGTCGTCTACGAGCAGGCCACTACCGCCTTTGTTGCCCTCGGCTCCTCGTAAGATAGCGCCAGTCCCGATTCCTAGAGTTGGTAAAGGCCGTGCGGAGCCATTGCGAGTTGTTCAATATGGTGTTCAAGCACAGCATTCACAATCGCAGCCACAACAGCAACAACCTCCTACGAACCAATCAGCAAGTAACGGTGGTAGAGGGTCATTGCTGCAACCATCATGGGTAATCTACTCTGCTACGCCTCCAAATCCTGCATATTACGGACCGCAGACAGCGCAGCTCAACGTACCGCCAACGCTACCATCTATTCAGCAGCAACGTGACCAACATGGAATTGTGGCTCAGACCCCGCCGTCTATACCTCCAAATGCAGCAATGCCTCAAAAGATTGTCGAAAACGCGGCAAGTATACAGATATCTCTGAAGACAACAAAAAGCATGGGAGAGAATGGAACACCCAAAGTCATAAGAAATGTAGATACGTCGGAACCTCGACCAGGGAAATACACGCGCTATTCTTTCGCTCAACGAGTTCGGGTCCTGACACTTGCCACACATAAATATCAATCAAGGTACATCGAAGCTGTTACTGGTGTGAAGCAAAAAGCACAACAAAGAATATACAAGACTGCTGTATCGAGAGGTTATGATTTTCTGAGAGATCCACGAATATTGGATGCGTACGTGGTCGATGGCGTTAAGCCAGGGAGGCCGCGGAAGAAAAAGACTGATGACACAGCAACTACCGAAGCGGACGGTGCTAAAGACAACAACGATGGTGGTGAGAGTGAACACAACGGAGAAGGGATTCCTGTGCTAGAAACATCTGACACAGTCAACACGAGTGAAGTGGCCCAACAGCAGTTCAAGGACGTGACAATGAATCTGGCTGGGATACAAGAGTATCTTGCTCGTGCGCAGAACTCGGAAAAGACTTGAGTATGGGATTCTCACGAGAATAGTGCTTTCCGAGCCCAACTTTACTTCGCCAGCTGATACACGGTTCGACCAGCGGCCAGTTTCACTTGGCCGTGTGGAGGCACCGAGCGAGCAGGCACGGTGCTCATAGGATTTTACGCCGCCAATGTGTGGCTGATTCGTGCTCAACGTGGTTTTAGGGAAGCAATGCAGTCATGGAAATGTGTCCTGCCTGTACAAAGTTCTTTGCAGGACCTTTGCTCATCCATGTTTGTCAGCACGGATAGTGCTGCCTCACCTTGCAGGATTACTCACACCACCTCGCTTCAAATCACGGATCGCTGGCAGGACGGCGAACACCCACTCCCGCCTTCCAACACCCAGTAACGATGGAGCTGCCATGATGACGGTTACTCTCGTTTCGCAGTCTTGCAAAAGCCGAAATTGTTCTGCGTGTTTGATGGCCAGCTACATAACAATCTGCAAACTTCGCAATGCAGGTGAGTTGAGCCCAAACTCAAGGTTAGACAGAAAAACAAATCTGCAAGACCATCTAATTTGCGCCCGTTCGTTTCGGACCCACCAATGAATTCGAGACTCAGTGTCCAAGCCACCTTCTGGGAGGACGGGCGTTGTTCGTGACGAACTCAATTCGTGGCTTCCATGTGTCACTGAAACACGCTCCCTACCCACTTACCTGCTATTTTGATTGAGCTTTTGCGAAACTACATGTAGCAGCAATATATGTACCTAAAAGGTAAATTATAAAACTGATGCCGATCCGAGATGCAGTTCTGCTTCCATCTGCATCAGGTAGGTACGTTCTTACTACCATTGAAGTCTAATTAATAACGGAGGCCAACATATATATATACTTGCCTTCCTTCCACAACAACATTCTTCCTTGTGCGTAATACGACTTTATAGGTGTGCAAGATCAGTATGCCTGAACAGCGATGTTGCGGTTTGTCGTTGACATTCGTTGGGGTGGAAGGATCCTGTAAGTACAAAGAGAGGGTCAGGCAGGAGTTTACATGTCAACTTGGCGAATTTCGAGCATCTACATAGTCTGATACATGTCTAACTCGCAAGTGAGGCAGGCCATTGAATGAATTGTGTCGCTTCCGCGGTGGACAATCCGGCAGCTATGTATAGAGTTCAGAATGAGTGTTTTTTTTTTTTTTTTTTTTTTTTTTTTGGAATTTGGAATCTGGTTGTTCTGTACCGGACGGTGTCTTACGTCGGTACTACGTGCTACTACTAGAGGATGGATGCCAGTGGGTGCAGGAGGTCGAATTCTTAAAGCCATACGTACGTATATCGGTTACATGTAGCTATAATACCCATTCAGATACTTCGGTCTGTTAGTTCAATTCAAGGAGGAGTTGAGCAGGTGACTCCAGTATCATTACAGTGCTTGCACTTATAATATGAGTAAGTACGGTAGGTACGTAGGTAATGACTTAGTTGACTGCAACATACGTACGTACGTAAATATAAGTTGACTGTAATCTAAATTTCAAAAGGAATGACTTTTGCTTAGTTGACCTGCCAAAATCCGATCCACCATTACAGTAATGTCCAATGCCCGTGACCACAAACGCGCAGCCTCATTCATTCATACTTCACCGTGAAGCTGTTCCTGTTATCCACCGAGACGATAGCAGTGAACTTGCCTACTCCTGGTCCCGAATCGAAGTCGATTTCGAAAGGGGTGGTGCCGGAATTGATATTTACAGTAGTTCCTTGAACGGAATTGTCCAAGGCAACATAGTAGGTAGCATGAGGAGTGAATTGGTAGCTTACATTTGGTTGCGCCACGACCTGGTTTTAGTTAGTAATTGTTCGATTGGGTGCCGAGAAAGTTATATGGTGACTCGTATAGCTCAAGTATGTAGGTACGTTGGTACTTACCGTGGCAATGGGGACAATTTGACCAGAGTTATCCATCTGACCTAGACCGACGAGGTAATTACCCGTGTTGTTGTTTGTGAATGACTGGTCTGTATGCATTTGAAAACTCGTGGCATCCTTGTTGTCTTTCTGATCTTTTCCCAAGACGGGGACTCCTTCAGTGATGGTCACTGGGAAATCACCTACGGGCAGACACCAAATAGTGAGTCCCAATTGCTTTGTTTTTGTTGTCTTGAAACGACAAGAATTGACTTACTGCTGTTTGTGGAACCTTCTCCTAGAGTCGCTACGGCCCCATCACCACTTTGAACCACCACACCTGGCTGGATGGTCTGTGGAGCTGTCCCGGTCCCTGTTCGTGAATGGTGTTTAGCAAACTACTGAAGGTTTCGCTACTTGACATGGAAGAAAGATCTGACTCTGACCTACACGCATAAACCTGGTCAGTGGTTGTGATATCGAACCAACCTCCGTCAGGAACGAAGCTCGAGATCCAGACGTTGCTATACAAGCCACCAACGCTTGAGGTTGTAGATAATTGAGGCGGCTTCACGAAAAAGGCCCAGGTGTTTTCCACGCCAGACCTGTTGTTGAATTTGATGGAATATGTGTGAGGAGACATACTGGCTTGACAGGAGCTGGTTTCCTTTCGAGGCTATGTAGGGTCGAAAATTGAGGCAAATGGCCTAATACCTACGTACTTGTTGCAAATTTGAGGGTGCTCGATTGGTGTTCAACTTTGGACTTTCTGGACCACAAGGAGTCTTTAAATACGTACCTCAGAGTCATATCAGCGGAGCAGCAATCGCGACTGAAGCAAGGATAAATGAGCAAGCGAGCGCAGCTGCCACAATAGTTCACGGTTCTTGCTCAGCTAACGCGCTACCAGTAAGCGACATCAAAATGAGGAATCAAGCAAACCCTCGAAGTGATAGCACGCATTCAGCTGCCTCAGCTCGTAACTGTTGCGTCTCGACAAGGACAGCTTCGTCTATGCGACCGCCAATCAGAACGTACAGTTTTGTGAAGGACTTGTGCATAATTCGTAGGTTAAATAATATCAGCTGGGTCGTACTCGTATAAACTACATGCCAAGAGAACCTACGGCAGGCGGAGTTAAAGTTCCGCCCTGTACCTTCCAATCATCAAGCTTCGCCAAGACCTTAACTTCATGTTCAATGTACAAGATTGAGATCCCAGAGGTTTCAGCTGTGAATGTCATTATGCGCACCACTGTGTGAACACCTCAGTTACTAATGCTACTATGCACACCACCGTGCAAAGGTTTCGACTACCAGTGTTGTTATACACACGACCGTATGAAGACATCATCGGCTGTCAGTGTGGCCGATTCCTGAGAGACTGGGCCAATCGACTCGATGATACTAAAATTGCTGGAGATGAGATCGTGCCGAAAATTCCTTTCGCTTCGTATCTTCGAGCTACGTGCGTACCTCTCTCTCATCGCATTCTGATGTTCGTTCGTCCGTATCGAGATGGCGAAGCTGAAATCGTATTCTGAATCTCTTTCACTCTCGTTCTTCAGGTGGTCTCACCACGTCTTGACCATGAGACTTCCTTGTCGAACGGGTGCTCACCTTCTTGAAAACCAATAGCGCAGCCAGCAAACGCATGAACACTTGTTGCAGATATATAACTGAGGGAAGCCGCGGACAATAAGCAGACTCTCATGGCACTTGGAACCCACAATATGCCGACTCCTCTCAAGTGTGGTCTGTTCAGGAGATGTAAATAAATGTTCCGAGATCGACCCTGTCGTACTTGCTACATGATACGCGACACGGCTTTCTCAATCGAGCCTGACCAAAGCTTCATACTACAAGTAGTACGACTAGGCATGCAGGACTAACCAGGGCGCAACTTCCGGAGAAATCCGGCCGATGGACGGTTAAATCCGAAGGCTGCACGTAGATGTACTTTCGGTGGGAGTTTATGCATCTGTGCTTATGCACGTACGTACGTACGTAGCTAAGCCGGGACTCTGTTTTGGTTGATATATGCATGTACATACGATGTATGCGGTTTATTTGTCGACCACGCATGTGCTACTGTTCTACGCACTTACGCAGAGAATCTTCATGCGTGGTGAGTGCGACCACCGCGCGTGCCTGCATCGTTCGTACGTATGTACGTAGTGGTGTCTTTCTTCGACGTAATCAACACGAACTGAAGAGAACCTAGGAAAGCACGTTACTGCACTCTCCCATAAACGGAAGGAGTTATACACACGCGTACGTCTGAACGCTTCGGGTTTGCCATGCGAACTGCATGTACTCTTCTACGTAATTCAGCACGCTTCTTCTCGCTCGTAGGCATTGGCTCGTGTAAAAATGTGGCTAATCCAGGTCTCTCGTTCAGATGGTATTGTTCCTTAAGTGGGATTGTCCTTGCGAGGAATGAACACGAGAAGTGAGATGCATGTCGCTACGTACGTAGTATGTGGAACGGACTAACTTGCAGATGTGAATGAAGAGTTTCACAACGAAATCTGGTAACAACTTCAGCAAAGTTCGAGTCGTAGAAGCATAAACGTAGGTATGTCACGGTTTGATATAAAAGTTCGCCAACTCGTGATGTTCGCTCAATGGTTGTGAACAGCAGTATAACTTCGTGTTGTTGGACTGCGCGCGGCCATTCTCGAAGTGCAGTATAGCCGCTTGCTACCAGCTCCCATAAGATCTGCTTTGAGGAAATACCATAAGAACAGAAGCCAGTATCATCACACTTGTGGCTGAGTTCTAACCTTTGCCGTAAACCTCGTTGCGGTGACACCAAGAAAAGATTTGTAATTGTTTCATGTTACCATGTTCCTTAGAAAGTCCAGTGAATCGACGGCCAAATCAGGAGCAGGCATGGTCCCATCGATAGCGAAAGGTGCAAACTGTGCATTGAGTGGTTGCGTAACCCACTCTCGTTAGACTGTTCTCGTCAAATTCCAAAGGAACGTCAACTTCCGTTCTGCTCTCTGGCCCTTTGCTAAGCGTTTTCGAGAAGATACGTAGGGTCCCCTCCTGCGGCTTCTTGCAATGCTTCAATACAGTGCCCTGCATGCATATTCTCCCAATATGGGCTACAGCCGTGAATCGTTAGAGATAAGTATCTGTACCTTTCCGTGGACAAGAAGCAGATATGTTTCAACCAATGACCACACATGCCTGTAGCCAGATGGGTTCGGAGGTTGGTGGATAGTCGGCTTGAACCTTATACACATCTCCAGCTTCTCCATAAACGGGTCGTGAGTCCGAGGTTCATTCTATTTTGAAGGTCGACAACCACGCAGAACTGCATAAGAATCTGCTTACTTTCTTGACAGTGAGGTTGTTCTTCTTAGTAACAAACGTAGCCACGAATCTCAACCCACCACTTTCACAATGTCTAAGAATACAGTCGGCACACACGAATACCCGTTCAGGTTCACAGATCCTATTGAACCTGTGTCCAGCACAAAATCTTCTCTCGGACGAAATGTCACTCTACAACTCCCCAATGTCCGTGGTGCTATTCCATCCATACAAGCTTCACGCCTGAGGTCGATGATGCTCGAAGCCCATCAGGACCCTACCAAGATTCTTGCACATGCATGTACCTACGACGGCCTGACGTCGCGGCTGGTCGAGGAAGCCGGCTTCCCGATGGTCTTCCTGTCTGGGTTCGCATGTGCCAGCACTCATGGGTAAGTACGTAGCTTTTTGTCGGCTTGTATTCTCAGGCTGACAGACCAAGTCTTCCAGATACAGGCTACATCGCCATGCAAGAAATGTGTAACAAGATCCAGGAAACAGTCCGTCAAGTAAGGATCCCTATAATGGCTGACGGAGATACTGGTTACGGAAGTCCCATGAACGTGAGACGCACCGTTGAATCATTTGCCGCTGCAGGCGCGGCTGGCATAATGATTGAAGACCAAACCTGGCCAAAGAGTATGTTCCTCCTTGTGTTTGTTTATTCACATGACTGATGTTTCCAGGATGCGGTCACACAAAAGGTAAATCTGTCGTAAGTCGTGGTGAGGCATATGCTCGTATACAGGCTGCGGTAGATGCCAGAAACCAAGGTCTAGATATTTTCGTGCTCGCCCGCACAGATTCTCTCATTCTCGGCTGGAACGAGGCCATCACCCGTGCAAAGGAGTTCAAACGTATCGGAGTTGATTCTATCTTTATCGAAGCCCTACCAGATCGAGATGCCATGACGAAAGCTGTAAAGGAGATTGGAATTCCCATGTTCGCCAATATCATTGAAGGAGGATTGACCGAGAACTTGTCTGCGAAGGATCTTGCTGAACTCGGAATGTGCGCCGTCGCGTATCCGTGGCGTCTGGCTGCCGCTCATCTTAAGGCGGTCAGAGAAGCATTGGAATCGCTGAAACAGAGTATGACAGTTGGTGCACCATCACAAATATTGAGCTACAGTGAGGTATGTGAGGGAGTGGGTTTCAACAAGTATTGGGACTTGGAAGAGAGGTACAAGTATACTGAGGACAACTTGGTATCACCAGTCAGCTCAGATGACCTTAACGGGCACCACTAGTCCGGTAGATCAAGATTGGGGAGTATATGCACGGCGTTTTAGCGTTGCGGAGGTGGCACTGTACCAATCTATCCTCTACTCAACGTTCGCGCAGCCTATGTGTCCGATTAATGATAGACGATGGTGGAGAGACGACAGGAGAAAGCCTTGACACATCGAGCGGGATTAGGGTTTTCCATGAAGCGATCAAGCGTACTTGCCTCAGTGGAACGAGCTCATCTGGTCATAGTCTATACTTCACGATACTGTGATTGTGTTGGTTGGTGCCTGCATATACAGCACTGGTCCATGTAGGCTGTCTGGACATTGGTGTCGAACACAAGGTGACTGCTGTCGAACGGCAACGTTGATAGCTTTCAAAAAGTCGGACTAATAATCTTCGAATGTGGTCTTGAAGGGAACCGAATGTGAATGCTACGTATACAACGTATCTTCCCGGATACTGGTTATACTCGCCAAAGCCCGACAACGACTGGGTCTGTTCCCTCGCACATAACAGAGACCATGACCCCGGTCTACCAGTCATCCACATAGTCATAACGCTCAAAGTCCGAAAAATAATACTTTCTCTCCATCCACCACCTCAACCAGTTAAGGAAGCCACAACAGCAAACATCATCACAGCAACGTCTCTCCTAGGAGAAATCCCTTCCTGTCAGCACTATCGGCGCGACCAGACTCCAAGTATAAATCAAATAACAAACCCACGCGCTGATGATCTTGATCCAGCTCGCTGCATATGTCCTTCCTAGTGGTGTAAAGTCAGAATTGTTGTTGGGATCAATGCTCTGGGTGAGAAGTGTGGCAACCCAACACGTTGCAAGAAGGAAGATGAGGTGGAAGAGAGAGTAGTTGTATTGTGTTGCCCTTCGCTCGTCATCTTTGACGTGCTTGCCGCCGCGAGAATCTGTCTCTTCGTCGTCGGAGTCGTCATCTAGTCTGGCAGAGGCAGGTAGCGAACCTTCTGCTATTGCAGCCTCAAGCGCCATTTGCCGGTTGGATTTCCTGGGCTGCGTAGTGACGACGGATGACATGTTGGTGTCGGCCGGTGAGCTGCCATATTCGTCATCATCAGGAAGCGCAATGTTCCCATCGGAATTGCCAAAGAAAGACTGCGTTGCAGCTCTCGAAGTGGTGTAAGCTACCGTCAATAGTGTGACAATGGCTCCCAGTACGATGGTGGTCGTTCGTGCACCTCTGGCTCGAATAAGTGGATTGCAGTACTTGTCATCCGGTTCCATACAGACAGCCGAGAAGGTGAGGTAGGTGCAGTATACTGCGACCATCGCAGTCTGACCAATGCCTGCTTTGGAGTTTTCCTCCTGTATACGCGAAGCCATACTGATACCACTGACCACCAACATGGCGACGAGGTTGATCGTAATGGCTGCATTATTCATGCCACATGTACTGCCGGCGAAGAAGATGTACATAATAATGGTCATAGCAATAGCAGCCAAGTACATGGTAAAAGTTGAGCCAACCAAGATATATCTCCAGATCGTGCTGTTTGAGTTCGTGTCGTCCTCCGCTTTGTCCAAGCAAGTCTCCACCCAGGTATGCGCAAGGTCGACCAGTAACACCAGGCCAAGCAGGACGAAGACCATAGCACCGGCAAAGGCAATGTATTTTCCGTAGAACATGAAGAACTGCTCGGGAATCAAGAAGCTGATCACAATAAATGCGATCCAGGCTATGATTTTGGGCCCCCAGAAACCGTTCTGGAGGCCGGCTCGACCGTCTTTTGTATTTCGAACCCCGATGAGGAGGACCGAGAGGAGGAGATGGAACAGACCGAGCGCAAAGTTGATGCGTTGTACAGCCATGTAGCCATAGCATTCGGACGAGCCGCATCGAAAGGTCATGTAGTCGAGGGTCAGATGTTCGAGTTTCCGTATCGCCCATGGTGTAAGCATAATCCATGCGAATATTGAATTAATAAGAAGTATGATAGCATACGCGATACGTGTGGCCATGCTGCGTGAATGTCAGCTTCCCGCTCAGTCTTTGCTGTCGCGTTCGACTCACCTGCTTTGGAATTTGCCGCAAGCATTGCAAAGCGCTGTACATGTCGCCGCGCCGCAACATGATGCTGCCACCGACCAGATGGTCGCCACACTAGGTAACGCCAGCAACGGCAGAGATAATAGTGCTCCCATTGTTGCTACCTATTGTATGTTGTTGGTACCGAGGAGAGAAGATGTCGTTGGCATACTATGGTAGACGGCATCTGAGTTTCGGCCGCCTCTCGGCAACTGCTAAACGGTGCGGCCTACCATTGACGCGCATCACGTGGGTAGCACATGTTCGTGAAAAGCACTGGCGCAAGAAGCCAGCAAAGAATCCTGATACTGGGGATTGCAGAAATGAACGTCAATGATTCCTGTTTATATATTGTACTTTATTGAAAACATTGACACCCTTCTGCCCCCAGTCCCGCAGCAACCTACTGTCTGTGGTTTGATGGGACATACTATCCACATTCTCAGCTGTTTGTTCCCTCCATTGCATCCCTCAACGTCCCGGCCAAAATTTATACCATTGTCAACCCAACTACAAATGCTCATCAAAAGCCTTGCTCCTCAAACCAGTCACCTTGCGCAATCGTCATTCATACACACCCACCCCAATTGTGGTCGTGATCATCTGTCACGTTTAGATTCGTAATTTCGTCCCGAGGTTCATTTCACTCGTTCTGATGTTGCGTCATCTTTGGTCCAAGTCTCCTTAGAATATGTGACGCATCTATTGAGCCTTCTTGGGCGCAGTCTGAGCACCCCCAAGATACTTCCTCACATCAGTAGCCTCAACAGCCTGTCGACTAAGACCCTTGACGGTGTCCCAGGCCTGTCTCGCAGGGGCCGGAACATTCTGCTGGTTGACCTGCTGATCAACGCGTGCGCCAAATTGCGAAAACGCTCCTTGCACAAAAGTGCTTTGGTGAAATCTTGCTCGTAGGAAGACCGTGTACAGACCAAGAAGAAGCCACGAGCCCCTGCTGAAGGTGATGGCGGAAAGGAGGAGTCGACCCCAAAGAGCAATCTCGAGAGCTGCCACAAGCATCATGCTGCTATCATAGTACTCTTTCACAAACTTGCCAATAGCTGCTGCCAATCCACTCTGAGTCTTGGCTGCTTGAGGAGATTGGGGAGTAGCACCAGCGGCGGATGGGTTAGACGGCTGAAAAGTGGGGATAAGGTTGGTTCGTGTGTATGTCGCAACATGGAAGACTGAGTAGACACTGAAAGGAAGAAGAGCAAGCGGGATTTGTCTGCTGAAGAGCCAGACCAAAGAGATCACTGACATGTTAGCATGATATCTGTCTTACTGACTTTCCGCACATACAGAGATATTGAACATTCTCATCTCCAAGCAATACCAATGCCGTTTGTGCTGGTGGTGAGCCTGGCTTGACACGAGCCCGGAATGCCTTGTAGACCACGATGCCGTAGGTAGCGACCGCCGCGATAAAAGCTGTTCGGTAGCTGAATGCTGCCCATCTGGAGGCCGCGTTGAAAGTGATATATGATAAACTGTAGCGGAGAACACAGAGGAGGAGTGTGAAATGCCCTACAAACCAGGCGAGTGTTTCTTTGTCAGCTTTTCGCACATCGAGAAGAGCAAGAAATACTTATATTGAAGGGTTGTTGCAAGTCTCTGTATTCTTTCACCCAAAGGCAAGCTGGTTGCAGGTGGGGCAGGCATCTTTGCAATCAGTTTGTGTGCAGAGTTTGCTTCTTGGAGACTACTGTGTATTGAGGATTGTGTTAAGAGCTGACAGAAGACGTGAGTGTAGTGAACAGGACAGTAAGATAAAGTAGCAACAGAAGAATAAATCAAGTGTTGTTTATGAGAGATTGGAGGAGTGTTTGTTCGTTGTCAAACTGGCATTTGCTAGTAAAAGTGCGGTCAAAAAGCAGGTGCAGTCTCTGTGCACGATTTGCCAAAATGACGACCACCTGCTGATGTCACCGGCCGCTTGCCCACAACGTAATTCGGCATCCCACAGTTTTCTTGGAAGATACATATTGAGTTGGTCACACGAGCCAGAACACCAAGTCACGGCAGAGGAGTCATGCTGGTAATTATGCTTGCTTGCTTGCTACTATACACTCCATCATTTGCTTATAGTTTTCTGTATTAAAGAATATACGCTTCAGGAGATGTACCTGGTTGGAAGTCGACGGTATCATGCAGGACACCAATCACACTTCCCGTACCTCCTTCTGACCTTCCTCCCTATAGCTCACTCCACATGAACCTTTTCTCCCATCAGTATATGCATGATCCAAGTACACATGCTCATTCTTAGTTCCACAACAGCACCGGTCTGTTTTCGGATCTCGAAAAGCTCGCTCAAAGAAATAAAGTCTGAAGGAAGATGGTATTACCGTCGTCACGTCGCTGGAAGTACTTGGTAGTGCAGGCTGTAAAATCCACAAAATTCCGTCTCTTCCCATCAAGCTTATCGGAGTGAGAAGCCCTTCTTCTTTTCCTTTTCGATCGGTCGACCTTGTTCAATTCGGGATTTCTTATCCTGGAGCTCTGCTCTTTGGCGCTCTAGCTGTTCCTTCATTTCGCGGTGTCGAGCGAAAAGCTCTTCCTCACTCTGTTGAAGCTTGCTTTCTTTCTCCGCGACTTTCTGTTGGAAGACCATCTTCATCTCCGACTCCATCTTGGCCAGCTTCTGCTCATGCAGTGTTCGCTCCTCCTCTTGCTTGACCGCTGGATTCACCTCCTTGAACACACTAGGATCCTGTGAGACGCCCATCTGTATGAGCTTGTCTGATCTGTAGTTCTCGTAAAGGAGGTTGTTGGTATTTTCCTTCAACTCTTCCATGTGTGTTCTGATAAGCATTTGTCGGAGCTTGACAAAATCGCAGTGATCCTCGTTGTCAACCTCGATAATGCCCCACGGGTATCGGCGTCCTCGGACCTTGCGTCCTTCTGGATTTGTTACCTCATAGTTAGCACCAACAACGGCAAACGGCACTCGGGACATTATTTCCTGATTCTCGGCAATCGTCTCTTCATCATCGAGCTCGTATCGTGGCCCTTCAAAGATATGAATGGAATGGTGCTGAATATCCGCTAGAATCTATACCTGGTTAGCAAGTGAGCTTAACAAATGAGCGATCATCTCACTCTCTGCTTGAACATGGCGACTTCCTCGTCAGTAAGAGTATCAGCTTTAGCGATGACTGGAATAAGGTTGACCTTTGTGTGAAGCCGTCGCATAACCTCGATATCAAGAGGCTTCAAGGAGTGACCTGTAGGCTCGATGAAATAGACGCAAGCGTGGACACGATTGTCAACAATGTTCATGCGATTCACCTTGTTCTCGGCCTCGAGGTATGCATCAAATCGTTGTTCGATATTCTCAACGATCGGCCGCCACGAGTCATCATTATTGACGAAATCGCCAAAGCCAGGTGTATCAACGACGGTCAACCGCAATCGGACACCGTTCTCTTCAATGTCAGCACTGATTGACTGTATCGACACAGTCTTTGGGATGATGTCAAGGCTAGGCCCTCTTCGTTCACGTGGTGGGTACAGAGAAGTGTTGAACAAAGTGTTAATAAGTGTAGACTTCCCAAGGCCGGATTCGCCTATTGCGCTCAGTACTCTTTCTATTGTTAACAGCAATATTACTCACCGACTACCATAACGTTGAAACTGAATCCTTTTCGAACACTCTTTCTATGCCATTGGTTGGGAAGATTGGCAAAACCGACGTACCCAGTCAACTTGCGCCTGACAACATTTCTCATGTCGTTTGCTGCGGCCGCAGCTGCTTTAGGATCTTTGGAACTTATTGTTTGACCAGCTGTTGCAGGCAGAGGAGAGGCCTCTCTGACGTATGGAGATGCGGGTTTGCCATTCGGAATTGGGCCTGGAGATGCTCTCGGGAGAGGAGGTGGTTGTACGGTCGCTAAATGAGATGCCATGTCAATACTGTTTTTTCCAGTCGAGTCATTGTTTCGTGTACATCATTCGCCAAGGAGTTTCAGCACTGGGTTTGCGAGAGCGCGTGTCTACGCTGGCTTCAAAGTGCGAAGACGCCATAGCCAACAAATGCAGTCGTGGCCTGCTCTTCCACAAAATACTGCTCGAACCACATGCTCGGAGAACGAGCTTGCGATATGTTCAATTGAGACTCACCCATGGTAGTTTCAGCGTGAAACATGCTCGAGGGAGCCAACGTCTGTCGAAGGAATTAAAGGTCTGTCGCAAATTCAACGTCAGCGATGAGAACACATAACAAGCAATTTGGGTGCAAGTGCCATCATAGTACTGATGAGGTGCCAACACGTACTCTGTATACGCTAGATTTTGTATACGAAGGAAAGAGAGTAAGAAGCGGAAAGAGTGAGTGTCCGAAGCGTTTTGCTACCCACAAATGTGATGCAAGCAATGGTCGACAATAGTGCAAACAGTGATGGACAACTTGAAGTCAATGCGAATAGTGTACGTCTACAAAAATGGTAGGGTCCGGGGTTTCACGAAAGGGAAAAGGGATAGACCCATGCCAAGCAGGATTTAGTGGCTTCCGGGTAATTTTTGATTGCTCGTTGGCGCGTTCCTGTGCCCCAGAGATGTTTACCATGTCCACTCAGAACCCTCAGTCCGGTCGAGCCTAAGCAAAAGACACTTAGCTTCCAGGAGATCTGCACATCCGATCGAGCAGCAAGCCAATGGGTTTAGCTTTGTGTACGTGCGGGTGACACAAGTAGGCACTTCAAGTAGTGGAAAAAATGCTTGCCATCACATTCTCGTATAGTTGAGAGTTCTATTGATCTATCCCCAAAAATATTTACGCCCTGACCAAATATACAGTATCACCTCCACAACGGCCTGAGAACACTCAAGTCGAGGCGACCGTCATGCGGCACCTTCCTTTATCCACCCAATCCGGGAACCGTGCAATGCATTTCCATTCAAACCACGTTGGAGCCTTCACTGCTCGACATGCGCTCGAACTGCTTCAACAAATACTGGTACATTACAAGCATTGTCCCACTCTGAACGCTTGTCCACACAAATCGAGGACCGACTCCTCGAAACCAACCTCCCACTCCTTCGGTTTTGTATATCATGTTTAGCCCCGTCAAAATTGAAGAGGTGTCTAGTGTGGGTACCGTAGTTGGTACTGTTCGTACATTGGTGTGTATTAATCGGGCCTGGCCCTTTGCGGTTTTCGCAACCTTTTCCATTTTCGATGCTTGACTCGACTGCTCATGACTGTGCAGTGTTACCTGCGTCTGCGTCCTTGTCTTTACCACGTCAAGTGGACATGTTAGAACTCCCGCAATGCCTCCGGCGGACATAGCTGTCAAAACCTCCAGGCCCAAACCAATATCGGTGCCGCCCACGATCTGTGTTGCTAGCCCTCGAGACTGTTCATATATAGCGAATTGTAAAGCGGAGAACGGTAAATCGCGGACGATGGTAGCCTTGTAACCTGAGTACAAAGCAGGTACGCCTTCTGTTCGTGCTATTGTCCTTGCCGCGTCCAGTGTAGACTTGTAATTGTAGCCGGAATAGAAGAAAGGGTTGTTGTATCGTCCTTGAAGCTGGAGGCGAGTTTTGAGGACCTCGGAAGGGACGTACAACGTTGAGGCAACAAGATCAGCCAAGAAGCCTGCCTCAATCAGCACAAGCACAGGGCCTCAAGAGGAGTAAATCTGACTTACCAGATGCAAGGAAGCTCAGGGATGGGTTGAACCCATAATCCAACATACTTCTCTTACAGTACTCGTATGCTCCAAAGAAAACAACGGTGCCGGGAAAAGACCCTAGCATTGCAGCCGTAAAACCTCCATATAGACCTCTTCTAACACCTTCTTGTCGGAAAATCTTCAAGTAGGCATCTCCTAAACTTCGATACTTTGGTGGCCAGTGAGGATCGCCCTGCTGTCTCGTCTTGACTGTGTCGAGTGAATGCATCAGGATGTCACCACTAGTTCCTCCAATGCCACCGGCTAGCATAGCATGCAGATACGGAGGACGTTTCATTTCCACGTCTTCAAATTCTGTTATCTCCGCCATTTTGTGCAAGTTTGAGTTATCCTCCGATAAGCCATGGTTTGTCCCGAGTTGCGAATCTCCATCGTGGTGAATGTTCTGCGCCGGTCCGGTTTCTGAAGAGCCCAGGAGTGATTGTGGGCGAGAAGTAAAGCTCATTGCAGGGGCTCAAGGCCCAGTCGGTGCATGTGTCGTCGAGAATATTGATCGATGGGTAAAGGTAGGCTTGCGCCTGTTGTGCTGTGTAAGTAAGTGAGGATGATGGAATTGTCAAAAATAAATCTTGCCGCAGGCATCGAGCCGGGCTGGTCCGCATCGGCACGGATTTACAGCCTTGCGATGACCTCAGTTATCCTGAGCTCGATTTTAAGATGACCAAATACCTGGCAATACTTCACAAGCGTACATAACATAACTGTCTGAATGATTACGAAAATATCTAGAGAGGATTCAAGAGGACTGCGGAAAGCTGTCCGTGGTATGAAGCCGTCTCTTTCCATCCATGCCAGGAAGACCATCAGCCAACTTGAACCCCTGAACACGACAAAGATACTGCCCGCTAAGAAGAAACAGGAACAACTTTTGCTCGTCGAAACTGAAAATCCTTTTGTACAGAGCCCTTCTACCTGTCAAATCAATATCCCATCAACGCTCACTCAACGACTGTTACAACATCATCTCTAAAGGATTCTCCACAACCTTCTTCAGCTCTCTAATCCATTCAGCACCAACCGCTCCATCCACGACTTTGTGGTCGAAACTAGCAGTGACAACGATTTGGTCATCCCATTCAGTAATCGTGCCTTCATCCGTCTCGACTGGTACCGGAACTTTCCTTGTCGTGCCAACTGCTAAGATAGCAGCTTGTGGTGGATTGATAACGGCGGTAAATCTTTCAACGGCATCGTTCATGCCCATGTTGCTGATAGTGAAGGTGCCGCCCTGATATTCTTCTGGCTTCAGCTTTCCATCTCGCGCTCTCTTCCCAAGGTCCTTGACGGCGCTAGAGATGGCTGTCAGCCCGATGCTGTCGGCATTCCTGACAATCGGAGTCATCAAACCGACAGGCGTCGAGACGGCAACGCTGACATCGACAATCTTGTGCTCTCGAATGACAGTCTGACCATCAATCTCACGCCAGCTCGAGTTGGCTGCGGGGACCTTCTTGCATGCAACAGCACAAGCCTTGATCAAGAAGTCGTTCAGTGATAGCTTGTATTTTCCATCAGCAGATGCATTGAGTGCTGCTCTCAGCTTCATGAGTTTTGTGACAGAAAGAGACGCAGTGACAAAATAGTGGGGGTTCTGGTTCATCGACTCCCTCAATCGTGTAGCGATAGTCTTTCTCATGGAGCTGGCTGGAACGTCTTCGTAAGCGGCAGCTCCTGCAGCAGCTGGCGCGCCCGCAGGTGCCTTGTAGCTTTCAACATCCTTTGCGGTAACACGTCCTCCTGGGCCAGTTCCCTTGATACTCTTGATTGGCACACCTTTCTCGAGAGCGAGCTTCTTCGCAGCGAAGCTAATGTTAGGTTCTCGGTCAATAACAGCCTCAAGTGGCTTCCCTGTTGAGTCGGATTCTTGAGCTTGTGGTTCAGGTTCCTTGTTCGCGTCCTCTTTTGCAGGTGCGGTTCCGGAGCCCGAGTCAGGCGCCTCAGTAGCTTGCGAGGCTTCTTGCTTGGGAGCCTCTTTCGGTGGTGTCTTGTCTCCACCTGCGTCCTCGAGTGTGAAACTTTCAAATGCTGACACATCTCCACCCTCTTCAACCAGGACCGCGATAGGCTGTAGAAGTGTTAGCTTTCGCGCATGAAAGGTGTACATGGCCATACACTGCCGATTGCGACATCCTTTTCACCAGTCTCTTTTAAAATCTTAGCAAGCACACCTTCCTCCTGGAACTCGAAATCCATCTGGGCTTTGTCTGTCTCAATTTCAACCAGGACATCACCAGGGTTTAGTGAATCGCCGACGTTCTTTTGCCATGCCCCAATATTTCCTGCCTGCATTGTAGGAGATAGGGCAGGCATGCTGATGACGGTGTGGGAGGGAAATGCTAGCTCATTGTCAGCTGAGATCGTTGCAAATCACCGTACAGAAACCCATACACTTGGAGGCATAATATCGGTTGAGGATAGATAGGGCGGAAGGAGATAGCCTGCATCGTTGGTCAACCTAGTACCCAACAACGATCGTCGTTCATACCGTGCTTGTTGTCGCAATCTCTGTAGCGATTGTTGGCTCACTCTGCAAGCAGCAGGAGCCTGTGAGAATATCCGAGCAGGGCACCGAGAAACCATTGCGGAGGTCATGGCCGCGGAAGCAAATGCTTAGAGATTAGGCGCAATTGACGAGACTGACCAAATGAGTGACAAGGAAGGGCCAGGGCTACTCAGCAAAGTGACACCAAAGTAATCAATATATGGAAAGCTGTTGAGGTTGCAGACCAGAACAACACTTTACTAAAATGGACATGAATCCCAAAGATTCGAGCTCCGTACTGCTCTTGTTGGGTTAGCACCGGCGAGCAAATCAGCACGCCTCAAGCAGAAGAGTCTCGGGGCTCTCACGTGCCGCTGCGGGCTAATAATAATGGAGCATGCCGCTAGCTCTCATCCCTGAAAACTGATTGGAACCCTTACCCGAACTGCGCTCGTTGTTTCGAGTTGCATCCGTAATTGAGATACCTGGTCTTACCTCAAATGCAATATTTATATTGAGAGGCAGCACAATCGATTCCCAGCACGACAGACACGATTGTTGAATTCGATTTTTGATGAAGTTGCTGGAACCATCCGTACGCCTCAGTTCTTGAAGTCGAACGAAATGCTGCTGCACGCCCTCAACGACTACCAGGACCCTTTTTAACGCCGAATGCGATAGATCGGACAAATGTCTGAACAACACACTGGACCAGATGTGAACGGAATCACAGCAGGCTCCGACAACACACAAGATGTTAATACACAGGAGACTGTTGATCATGACGTCTCCAAATCCGATCTTCAGCAACGGCCAGCGGTGCAACGAACATTGAGTGGACGCCCCCGGATCACTGTATCGGATGCGGATGCAAGTACTCCATATGCTACGGAGACTATTGTACATGCTGAGGAAGATGAGGACGCCGAGCACGAGTATTCCGTGATGGAGGAAGGGAAGAACCAAGATGGGGAGGAAGAAGGAGGGGCCAATGTGCCATCGCAGCCGGCGACAGCGGCCACGAGTCCTACGCCAGAGTCTTTACCTGGAAACGGGGTCGGAATACAGTCGCAAGTGAATGAAGCCCAGCGAGGACGGTCTATCTCTAGTGCCACGAGTGCTCGATCCCTACCTGTCAGCTCTACGGTCTTCGTTGTGAGTGCTTTGGAGACTATCAATGCGTCGAAGGAGGCACGCAGGAACAAGGATCTGGGTGACGCAGTACAGGCAGCCTTGGCCAACATAAGAAACACTGAGCAGCAAGTCAACCCAGAGTTGATCTTTCGACCTTTGCAAATGGCCACCAAGTCATACAACGTGCAACTACAAGTCACTGCACTGGATTGTATTGGAAAGCTCATCAGCTACTCTTACTTTGCCTTTCCCACACCGACGTCAGCTCCTCCCAACTCTGCTGACACTCCGCCATTGATCGAGCGGGCGATTGAAGCCATCTGTGACACCTTCGAAGGTGAGGCCACTGCCAATGAAATCCAGCAGCAAATCATAAAGTCCCTCTTAGCTGCCGTGCTAGATGACAAAATCGTGGTACATGGAGCTGGTCTTCTTAAAGCGGTCAGACAGATATACAATGTATTCATTTATTCGAAATCAAGCCAGAACCAACAAGTGGCTCAGGGATCGCTGACTCAGATGGTGGCAACAGTGTTTGAACGAGTCCGTGTTCGGCTTGATGTCAAGGAAATCCGTGCAAAAGAAGCAGCATCCAAGTCTGAAGAAAATCTTTCCACTGGTGTCTCTACAGCAGAACCCTCGGAGGCCGATGATATTCGTGATAGCGACGAAAGGCTCGTCACTTCGAGCCCTCCATCAACGATTGACGAACTGAGCTCTACTGAGCAAAAGATGACATTGAAAGATTTCGAAACCACAAAAACCTTGGATGATGCAGTGATAGCTGACGCGCCTACCACCGTGACTCGTGCACGCAGAGACCGCAAAGGCACTCGAGTCAATTCAATACCCGCATCACGAAACAGTATGCAAGACGATGCAGATGATCTCGACATGAGTCTCGAGGACGAAGATGAAATCTACCTACGGGACGCTTTTCTGGTGTTTCGATCGTTGTGCAAGTTGAGTCAGAAACAGCTTGCTCATGAGCAGCAGGATATCAGGTCGGCTAATATGCGCTCCAAGCTTATCTCTTTGCATCTAATGCACCATGTTCTCAACAACTACACTGCTGTATTTAACTCGCCATATTCCGTGCTTAAAGGAGGTGACGATGGTCAATTCGTTCCATTTGTACAAATCGCAAAGCCTCATCTGTGTCTCACACTATCCCGAAATGCTGCGAGTTCCGTTCCAAGAGTCTACGAGGTCTGTTGTGAAATATTTTGGTTATGTCTAAAGCATCTCAGGGTGGCTATGAAGAAGGAGCTGGAAGTATTCTGGAAAGAGGTTTACCTGACTGTTCTCGACAAGCGAAGTGCTCCGCTTTTTCAGAAACAAATGATAATGGACGTGCTAGAGCGACTGTCGGCCGATGCGAGGGCTCTAGTCGAAATATATCTGAATTATGATTGCGACCGTACAGCGTTGGACAACATGTACCAAGAAATAATCGAACACCTGTCAAGAATCTGCTGTACGCCCATCACCGCTACAGCTCAACAGCAATTGCAATACCAGGAGCAACATAACAAAGCATCATCTGGTTTCGATTGGCACAACAAGGGGGCCCTTTTCCCAAGTTTGGCGTCTGCAAGCCTATCGCAACCTCCTCAAGCTTCGCCCACAATACCTTTAGAGTATGCGTTGAAACAACAAGCATTGAGGAGCCTGGTTGAGATCTTGAGCTCACTTGAAACCTGGTCCTCTACTGATACCTCGAATGTCTCTGCCTATGCCGCATCGCGAGCATCGCGGGAGGAACCTCGTGATTCTCTAGAAAATCCTACACCAGCTTCGCCAGCTCCCAGGGCAGTTAGTGGTTTCTCAGATTCTGGCGCCTCGACACCTGTTGCAGAAGACGATCCGATGGAAATTGAGAAGGTACGAAAGCGGAAGACCGCATTCAACGAAGCAATTCGCCAGTTCAACTTTAAGCCAAAGCGCGGTGTCAAATTATTCATCGACCATGGCTTCATTAAAAGTAGTGCACCTGTCGATGTGGCTCAGTTTCTCATCACAAATGACCGACTTGACAAAGGTATGCTAGGAGAGTACCTGGGTGAAGGAGATGAATATAATGTTACAGTTATGCATGCTTTTGTGGATACAATGGACTTCACCAAACGACGTTTCGTTGACGCGCTCCGACAGTTCCTACAGAGTTTCAGATTACCTGGTGAGGCACAAAAGATTGACAGATTCATGCTTAAATTTGCCGAACGATATCTGACTGGCAATCCCAATGCGTTTGCCAATGCCGATACTGCTTATGTCCTTGCATACTCAGTTATTATGTTGAACACGGATCAGCACAGCGTCAAGATCAAAGGCAAGCGGATGACACCTGAAGACTTTATCAAGAACAACAGGGGCATCAACGATGGTCAAGACTTACCGCCAGAATATTTGACGGCCATATTCGAGGAGATCACCAGCAACGAGATTGTGCTCAATTCCGAACGAGAGCAGGCCGAGGACCAAGGTCTGCCAGTCGCCACCCCTGGTGGTGGACTTGCATCACGAACTGGACAAGCACTTGCAAACTTCGGCCGTGACCTGCAGGCAGAACGACAAGCAGTCGAAGCCGACAAGATGGCAGAACGTACAGAGCAATTATTCAGAACTCTGGTCCGTGCTCAAAGGAAGTCAGCTGTTAGAGAAGCCCTGTCTCGATTTGTCCCCGCTTCGAATGTACGATATGTCGGATCCATGTTCTCTGAAACGTGGATGTCTTTTCTGTCAGCATTATCGAGCCAAATGCAAGATGCTCAGAATATGGATCTAATCCAGCAATGCCTCGAGGGATTAAGACTTGCTATCAGAATCACATGCCGCTTCGACCTCGACACCCCACGCACCGCGTTTGTCACAACACTAGCAAAATTTACAAACCTCGGAAACATTAAAGAAATGATGGCGAAGAACTTGCAAGCTCTGCGAGTACTGATCGATGTAGCTGTATCAGAGGGTGATCTACTAAGAGGTGCCTGGCGCGAGATATTGATGTGCATTAGTCAACTAGACCGCTTGCAGCTGCTTTCAACAGGCGTCGATGAAGGCGCTTTGCCCGATGTAACACGAGCACAGCTACCCACACCTCCGAACCTCAGAGACGGAAATCGAAACAGAAGATCCATGCAGGGTCGCCGACCTGGAGTTCGGGGCACTAACAGCTTTCGACCTGAAGTCGCAGATGAGACTAAATCATCTGAAATGGTCAGAGGTGTTGATCAGATCTTTACCAATACTGCCAAGTTATCGGCAAGCGGCATTGTCGACTTCGTGCAGGCTCTCACCGATGTTAGCTGGCAAGAAATCCAATCCTCTGGCAATTCAGATTCGCCAAGAATGTACAGTCTACAAAAGCTTGTTGAGATAAGTTATTACAACATGACGCGCGTGCGCATAGAATGGTCTAAGATATGGGACGTCTTAGGCGACCATTTCAACCACGTTGGGTGCCACACTAACACTGCGGTGGTCTTCTTTGCTCTGGACTCATTACGACAGTTGTCAATGCGGTTCATGGAGTTGGAAGAGCTGCCTGGTTTCAAATTCCAGAAGGACTTTTTAAAACCTTTTGAGTACGTTATGGCAAACAATCCCACCGTCACTGTCAAGGACATGGTCCTCCGATGTTTGATCCAGATGATTCAGGCTCGTGGAGACAATATTCGATCTGGCTGGAAGACCATGTTCGGAGTCTTTACAGTCGCGGCCGCTGAACAGTATGAAGCTATTGTAAACATCGCTTTCGATTACACAACACAAATCTACAACAGCCGACTTGGTATTGTGATATCGCAAGGCTCATTCCCGGATCTTATTCTATGTCTCAAGGAGTTTTCTAAAAACCTGAGGTTCCAGAAGAAGTCTCTGCAAGCTATTGAATTATTGAAGTCAACGGTGCCCAAAATGCTTAGAACGCCCGAGTGTCCATTGTCGAGAAGGCACATAAGATCAGATTCCGGTACAAATGGTGTTGCGCATGGTATCAAGCAGCCTAGTGCACAGACAGAGGAAGAGCAGTTTTGGTATCCTGTACTCATGGCGTATCAAGATGTGCTTATGACTGGAGAAGACCTTGAAGTCAGATCAAGATCACTCAACTACCTATTCGAGACTCTAACTAGATATGGCGGTGATTTTCCAAAAGACTTTTGGGAAACATTGTGGCGACAAGTGCTGTACCCCATATTCGTCGTACTACAATCGAAATCCGAGATGTCAAAAGCGCCGAACCATGAGGAATTGTCTGTCTGGCTATCAACAACCATGATTCAAGCTCTTCGGAATATGATCTCGCTCTTCACGCACTATTTTGAGTCTCTGGAGCACATGCTGGACCGTTTCCTCGAGCTGTTGAGCCTGTGTATATGTCAGGAAAACGACACGATTGCCAGGATAGGCAGTAATTGCCTTCAACAACTAATATTACAAAATGTCACACGATTCACTGCCGACCACTGGGCTCGCATTGTTGGCGCATTCGTCGAACTCTTCAACCGCACTACTGCATACGAACTTTTCTCAGCCGCTGCAACGATGTCAGATGCCAGGCCATCAGTAGCCGCTGAGGCACCCGAAGGCTTGTCGATGACCGCCGCAGAGACTCCTGCCGGAGAAAAGGCCACCACAAATGGTGACCACAAATCCGAAGATGTCGAAATAGTGAGTGCAGCTGCTGGCCCTACAGTAGCGCAAACAGGTCAAAGCGAACTCGAGGACTACAAGCCTCATACTGACATGCAAACTCCGGCACCGGTAGTTACTGCCGCTCGTAGGCGCTTCTTCAACAAAATCATTACCAACTGTGTTCTTCAGCTCCTGATGATTGAAACAGTAGCGGAACTCTTCAGCAATGACAGTGTATACGCCCAGATCCCCTCCAACGAGCTTCTTCGTCTAATGGGCCTTCTCAAGAAATCCTATCAATTTGCCAAAAAATTCAATGGTGACAAAGACCTTCGCATGGCACTTTGGCGTCAAGGCTTCATGAGACAACCACCAAATTTGTTGAAACAGGAGTCTGGATCGGCTAGTACCTATGTTGGTATCCTTATGCGAATGTACCACGACGAAGGGGAGGAGCGGAGACTAGCTAGGGCGGAGACGGAGGGTGCATTGATACCGTAAGTCCACCAATTTCCCCACTTGACTCAGCAATGATTTGTCCTGCATACTAACACATTTCTAGCCTATGTGCTGACATAATCCGTTCCTTCACCCATCTTGACGACGAAACTCAGCAACGTAACATTGTTGCATGGCGACCTGTCGTCATCGAGGTAATAGAAGGATATACGAATTTTGGCATTGACTCCTTTGCGAAGCATCTCGATACATTCTATCCTCTTGTCATAACACTATTAGAAAAGGAAGTCAACAACGATCTGCGGACGGCGATTTGGGGTTTTCTGAAGAGGACTGGCGAAGCTAGGTTCGGAATGCCAGAGTATGCACCGAGCAGAGGACGCGAGGGGAGTGTAAGTAGCGACAAAGGTGCCAGAGGGTTGACGCCGATCAGTCCGACATACAACGGGCCAAATCCAATGAGCAGGAGGGCAAGTAGGGTGAGCACGCGGTAGGACTGATTTGTAGAACAGGATAGTTGTCGCTGATAGACTCTTTGAAGTCTTGATCAACAATGTATGTGAAAGCAAGGAAATGGGCGTTTCGCTGGCACAGAAAGAGTGACACCAGGACTGTCAGTCCAGTTCGACGAGTTGTTTTACCGTGAAGCTGTTGATGACAGAGGTCTCATCTTGGTTGATCTGTCATGAATCTGAGGCCTTTGGGGAGTCAAGTCAAGCAAATTGGCAGAACCAGTGGTACACCAACACTGGATCTGTATCAGTAGACACGGTATAGGCATTTGGTTGTTACATTGTGGAAACATACATATACCATGTAGGAGCGAGAATCGGCCTCGCTCAGTCGTGGAAGCCGAGCCTTTTGTACAAATTCTGCTCTTTAACGTGTCGTGCAGGTGTCATGAGTTCGGATGTTCAACGGGGGAAAGATGGACTCGCACCAACCTTCGGGGCGTGCACCAGCACATGGGAGTGATAGGAATTGACTATGATGTTGGCGAGCCATGATCCCGGTTGATGGACATGGAGCACGGGCAGTTCACTTTGCCAACGCCAGAGAAGCGAGAACGCAAGCAAGAGCGGTGGCTGTGTTATGCTTGGCAACTGCCTTTTCTACGACGCCAGTCTGTTTCACGTTAAGCTGTTCATGAAGAGGGGCTGTCGATTGGCCCACTCGCCGCTCTACTCTACGGCTGTACAGTAGCTCAGATATCCGATACTATCGAACGCTAATCCCACTATGATGTGTCTGGCAGGTGTTTCGAGCGCAGATCATCCTAGTATTGTGATGCCGCACCTTGCACTGCCTTGACTGCCTCAACGAATCGTTCCTGCCCTCACACCTGCCACGCTCTCGACGGAACTCAGACTCGTCGTGCTGGTCAATATTGGAAACCGCTGATCCCTTGCTGCCCCTCACTCGAGCTTCGATCTAGCGGTGCATCAGCTATCTGCCAAGAACTCCGTCCAGTGGTTCAGTCGGCTTGGCTAGCATTGGCATGCCTGACAGAGCACACCTCTTTGCTTCTTGCCCTCCTGGTCTGATCACAAATTCTCTTGCTTGCGGACTTCGGGCGGCGGAGACCTTTCTGTACAAATGCACTTGTGTAAGTTCTTAATCTCTGCTCTGTCATGCTGCTGTCGACTATCCGCTTCCTTCCGCTATCAAGACTGAAATACTACTATTGCCTTGCACTTCAGCTGGAGACTTTGTACTAATGGCATTGTCAGTCACCAACCTCAAGGGAGCTATGCGAAAAGGTGCGATGAATAATCACCACCACTCCGACGCGAACGGTACAGATGTCGAGGATGGCACGAACGAGCGCAGTGCACTTCTGCGTCACGTACAGCGAATTGGCTCGACTGATTCCGGCACTCCCTACTACAAGCATAGTAATCCGGTCATAAGATATCCGTCACAAGTAATACACACAACCTGGGAGGTACTCAAGACAAACTATGTCAACGTTTTTCTGGTCTTCGTCCCACTTGGCATCTTATCTGGCTTGCTGAACTGGTCACCTGTATTGCAGTTCGTTCTGAACTTTATCGCAATTATACCACTGGCTTCACTGCTGGCGTTCGCAACAGAAGAGCTGGCAGTACCACTCGGACAAACCTTGGGCGGTCTCCTCAATGCAACATTCGGAAACGCGGTTGAACTGATTGTATGTCTAACTGCGCAACCACCTTGGTATGTGCTAATATTTTGCAGGTCAGCATCATCGCTCTTCGCAATGGTGAGATTCGTATCGTCCAAGCAAGCATGTTGGGTTCGATCCTATCAAACATCCTCCTTGTCCTTGGCTGCTGCTTTATAGCTGGTGGCCTTCGATATCGAGAACAAACATTCAATTCGACTGTCGCGAGCACAATGTCCTCGCTGATGGCTGTCGCTACAGCATCGCTGATCATCCCAGCTACGCTTTACGCTGTTATTGACGGAGACGATAGCCCAAATAGCCCAGATAGCCCGGATGGCAAGATTAGTATCGTGTCGCACGGCACTTCAATTATTCTCCTCATCATCTACGTCGCCTATCTTTACTTCCAACTCAAATCTCACGCCGATTTGTTCGAAGATGCGGAAGCACAAGACGGAGAACACGAAGGTCCAGAGCTTCTTGGTGCTTGGTCGGCGGGTGCTGCCTTGGTAGTTGTTACGCTCCTTGTCGCAATCTGCGCCGAATATCTTGTTGGCAGTATTGATGCGATTGTGGAAGAGGCACATATCTCAAAGACATTTATCGGTTTGATATTGATCCCTATCGTCGGCAACGCAGCGGAGCACGTTACTGCAGTCATTGTGGCAATGAAGAACAAGATGGACCTGGCTATCGGTGTAGCTATTGGCTCATCTTTGCAAATCGCCATCTTCGTCACTCCTTTCCTCGTCATTCTGGGTTGGATCATCGGTCAACCAATGACTTTGCACTTCGAGACGTTCGAGACTGTCGCATTCTTCCTGGCCAGTTTGGTCGTGATTCTACTCATACAGGATGGAAAGTCGAACTATTTGGAGGGCTTGCTGTGCATAGGCATGTACTTCATCATCGCTTTAGCATTCTACGTCCTGCCTGATAAGCAGGGCGAGCATGGTCTCAAACTGCTAATCGGCAATTGATTGGCTTACACAGAAGTTGTTTAAAGGAATATGACACGCAACTTGGAAGACCTTAACTACATTACAACACAGAACAGTTCGCCCTTCACACCTCATCTTTGGAACCGGACTATCACCAACGCCGTGGGTGGGCATGTTTCTGAAAAAGCTCGGATGCACGTACCGGAATGGCAGGCTAGTTGGTGTGATTATTTTGTGGTTTATCCATCAGGATCGGGTATTGTTCAGGAGTCGAGTTTCGTGGGAGTTAGTAGCCTAAAACTATGTCTACACTGATACCCTTTTGTTGATTAAGCGAGCAATAGCTGAAGCAAATAGCATCAATCCATTCTAATATTACGATACCTGCTGCTCTTCCTTCCGTACGAACTTCAGTCGTGTTACACTACAAGATGTGGTATCCACTAACTATGTTTCACAACATAATCTATTTGTATACCATAATTACACATCGTATACCCAATGATACTCGCCGGACGCACACGACAATTCGATACGCTCAGAGACTCGGAGAAAAAACAGAGAATTAAAGTAGGTATGAGAGATATAGGAAACGTATTGTGAGGAAAGGGAAAAAGTACAATAGGGCACTTCTGACTGGTAGATTGACCTTTCTGTTTAGTCTACGTGGGTAGTTGCCATTTTCTTGGGAGTATTGATGTGGTCAGCGTACAACGCACACTGACGACTGGTTCGCCGGATATCTGATGTAAATCGTTTTCGACATACAACCATCCAAGCAACACATTGGAACTCCTACCGTACAAATTACTGTACACAACTAACCCCACATTTGACTTTCTGCTTAATAAGTTGGAGCTTCATCATTCTGACGAAAGCAGAGTCTCCGTCATTGAGGAGATTTAACACAACCTATGAACATGACGCCTCTACCTCCAATCGACAGGAAAACACCATCAAGACAATCTTCACCAGCACATTGAAAGTCGATAACCCTCAGCACCATCCACCCATCCATCCATCCATCCATCACAATGCCCAAGTCCGCCTCCTTCGACGTCCTAGGAACCTGCTTCCACTTTACCCCCCTAATCTCCCTCATCAACACCATCCTCACCCGAAACCCCAACATCACAACCACCATTGACGCAAACACCCTCTTCCACTCCTGGTTCTTCACCGCCCAACGAGATTTCACATACACATCCATCGTTGGCTCCTACCAACCCATCTCCAGCATCTTGAAAAACACCTTCCGCCGTGCCCTCGCAATCGTCGATTTCCCAGACCCAGAAACCAACATCACAGAATCCGACATAGACAACATCGTGACTGAACTCCAACGCCTGCCGGCCCGTCCAGGTCTAGCAGAATGCTTCACCGGTCTCCGAGAAGCAGGTTTCGACGTCTACGCCGTCACGAACGGTAGCAAACAAGCTAGTTTGAAATACTACGAGCTCGCCAACGTCGACTTGGACAAAGACCACCTCCTGAGCTGCGATGACATTAAAGCGGCGAAACCGGATCCGAAAGTCTATGCCAACGCGAACGACTGGCTTGAATCACGCGGTTGTGAAGCTACGGCTAAAAACAGTAATGGTGAAGACGTAGGGCAGAGGTGGTTCATTGCTGCCCACTCCTGGGATTTGATTGCAGCCCGCAAAGCTGGGTTTCGGACTGCGTGGGTCGCGCATGAGGAGCGTGATCCTGTTACGAGTGTGTTTGGGGAGTTTGATGTTTATGCTAAGGATTTGAAGGAGTGTTTTGAGAAGATTGTTGCTGCTAGTAAGTAATGTATGTCTGTCCGATGAAAAGCGTACTGTAGAACTGTGGAAGCATGTTTACTGTTTTGGTAGGTACTATATAGGTGGGTTTACTGATGTACATATATACCTGCACACCTTTCCCTTCTTCATGCCTCTCCTTTCAACGCATTCACCACTCCATTCATCGGCACAGTCTCAATATACTGTATATGCTCCCACTAACTACATCCGCATCCACCACTCACATACATTGTGCTGAGATCCACCAATTCCACTAACCTACTAACATTAGAACGACACAAACTCCCTCGCAAAGAAAGGCAGGGTGGAAGATTCAAATACTTAGGCACATGACAATTGAGGTAACTAGATTTTATACGTCATCTCAATCTATAACAACAAATACACGATTCACACCAAAAAAAACCACAACAATCGATTTCACACAAATCGCGGCAGGTACCTGTACAGCGCTCGACTACATCTCATGAACATTACAGACCAGATCTGGGCAAGAAAATGTGTGCATGGTATGGATACGAGACACTTTTTTCGCTAAGGAAATCTATACCGTCTCCTTGCTTTGGCTCCCAAGTGAAAAGGACAGGTCAGGAGATGGTAGACCTGCGAATTGAACCGAACTAGTGGGGTGTGGTCCGAGAGAGTGATTCGAATCACACTGTGCTGGTTCGCTCAAAAGAAAAATGATTAAGCGGGTTAACTTGGGCAGTTGAGAAGTTGGGTTGTGCCTTCTGGTTATTTGACCTCCAATGGTATTCCATCACTTGTTCTGCCCTGACCCAGCAACACGGTGCATACATATCGGTATGAAAGAGGTATGACCATAATCAAGGCAAAGACGTCAAGTTGGTGAACCACGATTTTAAAGTTGGGTATATATGCTGCCGCGTTGTTGTTCAAGCAGTTGTCTTCGACGTCCACTCAATCCTGCTGACAAACACCACATCACCACCACCTCTGCATCTCAAAAAGCATGCGAAGCCACACCAGCGACAGGCCCACACATTCACGCACCCATTCACGTTCGCATCAATCAGATATACCAACTACACAAAGCACACAGTATCCCACAAAAACCACACCCACCCAACACTTCACTCACTCACACCTCAACCACAACCACCAATCTCCTGCAAAAAGCCACCCACCTACATCCCTACCCACCGCCCTCACCTACAGACCCAGGATCCCTCACCCCACCAATCCACTCATCTGTTACCCCATCTTTCGGCCGTAACCGACATCCATGACACCTCTTCTTATCACAATGCACACACTCGTACCAATTACTCTGATCTTTCAATCCACAACCTTGTAAGATATATCCATTAGCAACTCATCAATTTGATCGTCGACGATGACGATGATGATCGTGGTTGTGGTGGTCAAGTTGTGAATAAATATTTGACGAAAGGAGGGAGAAGAATAAGGAAGGAAGACTCACCTTGACATGTAGGTAATACGAGACCACACGCACCGGCATAAGGGGATTTGTATCTGTGTAGGATGTGTTTGTGGCCGTCGTGTTCGTGATTTATTTTGGGGCTTGCCATCTCAATGGCTAGATCTCTGCGTTCTGGTACCTTTGGGGGACTGCTGGGAGTTTTAACAATTCAAATGTAGAGTATCTTGTGGGTGGTATACGGTGCCTGCAGAAATACATGATATACATGTTCAATGTGTGTCAGTAGGTCTGCTGTGGGTGATACCCTTGTACCTCCCCAGTTTGGTGTTTATGCAATATATGTATTGTTAGAGAACGGCTGTTTGTGGGAGTACTTTGATAACGGGCTGTGCGCTTTGGGTTTGTTGAGGAGATGAAAACGAGCGTGTATGTGATACACGAATGGGAAGGACATGATTTAGCATCCCATTGCTCGGAGTGGCAGTCGCGACTCATTGTCAGTGGGAAGTTGCGAACCCGTGCTTCAGAACAAGATGCATCTGACATGAAGAGAGATAGTCAAGGTAATAACAGTTTTGCTTCTATTGAAGAAAGAGACGTCCAGTACATGTGGAAAGTGTATAGTTAGGAAGGAGGACATTCATGTGATGCTGTAATAACATATACTAAAGTTTTGTATTTCGTGCTGTGGACCATAAATCGTTGCTTGTATACATGTATGTGGTTAAGGCTGTAGCTTAACCGTGTAATTCCGAATGACAGAGCTCTTGGATATGCTATGACTCGGCTCTGTTTATTGTTTCTTCGCCACAACTCCCCAAATTTCGTCAAAAGACAAGTTGTTGTCATATACGAACGAGGCAATGCTTTCATCAAGACCTGTGATGGCTACCGATGTTGGTTTCAAACCATGAGACAAGGATTCATAACTCTGGGTGCCGTGCTCTGGTACTAGAATGGCAAAGATTGGTGTCGAACCTCCTCGGGGTCACTTTAGATCAGAGATGGCGCTCAACCAATAGAGGAGCAACCGAGATGTCCTCATCTAATCTCCCAAGAAGTGATCAACGACAAAGATAAATCGGTTGAGGCAGCACCGCAGGTAATGGACCATCGAACCACTCGTTCATCTCAGGCTCTTTCGGCCTCTGACGACAACCCAAGCACCTTTTCTTAGTGCAGTGAATGCATTCGTACCAGTTTGTAGCTTCTCCGAGGCCACAGCCTTGGCATCGAGGTAGCCTCAGCCCTGTTGCTCCGGCATAAGGAGATTTGTATCTATACATGATATGTTTGTGTCCATCGTTGACTTGGCAGGCTTTGTCACTACCTGCAGTGGTAGGATTACCGGGCTTGCTGTGTCTCATTGTCCTTTTGTACAACTGTAGAACACCTTGTGAATGAATTGGTTGGCCAAAGGTAAGCTGATATTTGACTGATTGTCGTAGAGCTTCGTGCTGATCGATTGTGAGTAGATCTGGAGCAGGGAAAGATCCAACTAAGGGGATAGGGAGTTGTCTTGGTCTTATATGGTGTTCACTTTCAGAGGTGTCGAGAATGAACCTTCATCCAGTCACACTCTGCTGTCTGCACGTGAGCAATCTGAAATGGACACCGGTTGAGGACATGGCTTGAAGCCTTCGATACTTCGGTATTGTGAGGCTTGCCAGATAAGGCTTCAAAGCTATAGTGGTATTCCCGGAAGAAAGACTGGATAATCAGGATACATGAGAGTTCCACCAGTGTTCACCAAGGAAACAAAAGAAGTGATCAGCAGTACATGAAACTGTCATCGAGGTTGATGCAGGGTGGTCACAAGCGGCATTGCCGCAGGAGTGTTGTAAAACGGATCACGTCAACATTGTGCCTGAAGACGGTTCCACCAGCACCAGATCTCTGGAAGAAGGACGGCGTCGAAGTTAATAGGCGATTCTCGATGTTTACACTTTCCGGCCACGGTCCCACCCGGAGCTAGAGTTGTTGCAATAACTGAGAGAATAATTGCTTGATGTCGCCAAGGCTGCGACAGCGTTGAGTACAGGTATCTGTGCACGAAGCATGACGGCAAATGTGTGGAATAGGTGGAGGACGAGCTAAGCCGACGACAAACGAGTATGTTGGACATTTGGAATCTCGCAGTGGATAATGGGTTCGTTGTTGATGAATCATCTTGCTCACTTGGGCGGCCCGTTGGTCGTGGATAGAAACAAGGTTTCGTGCTAGGACATGACTGTTCAGCACTACCTGGTACAAGAGAACTTGTTGATCGAAAACAGGTATTCTTGTACTGTAGAGCAAGATCACCCGAACAATTTCCGGCAAGGAAGTCAAACAGTCTGTGTGGCTTCGACGTCAGGAATGCTAGTAGCAGCAAGACGAGGATAGCAGGAGTGGTCGTCATGGTCGAAACATCGAAATAAGCCAGATGCATGCTCTCGGCTCCACTATTGGTAGGGGATGATTTTTTTAGCGTAGGCGGCCCATCGTTTTGGGACGCACTCGAAGAGCTACCGATCTACCGGATCGATGGCGTCTGCTATTCAGCAAAGCTGATTCGTGGATCGGAGCGATCGATTAACGGATACGATTAGGTTTGACCAATAATATGACGTGTGTCGGATACTCGGGAGGACGACTTTCGTTTACAAAACTTGGAAGCAAGAGCTTCATGTCCGAAGTTGTGTTTCCGCAATGGACAGTCGTATAAGTGTTTGTGAGTACACCCCCATTTCCATCCCCGGATGTGTGCAGAAGCACAGCTCTACTTGCAGTAATGCGGAAGAATGATCTGCAATGACCGTATATTCAAGCAGTCGTGTTTACAATTGTCTGCAAGAATCGCATGAATATCGGGACTTGCATGTCGAGAATGCAGCGTGGCTGGTTGTTGGTAGGATGCGCGCCGCGTGTGGCTGTCCGCAGTTCTTCTTGGTGCGCACGTTGGGGTCGGGGAATCCGAAACTTATCCCTGCAACGCTGCACGGCACTTGATGCTCCTGCAAAATGATGTGGTTCATCCTGCGGGAGCCGAGTTGCTCTTCGTTCGAGCGTAACCTTGTCATTGATGCTCATTGAGCTTGTCTATACTGACATGTTCGAGAACAAGCACCGATTCAGCTTTAAAGCAGCACAAGTGAATGTGTCTTCGAGATACTCTTGCGTACAGCGATTACCAGAGCCCATGCTCGAGGTTATTCAAAAGCCGTGCGGCTCGTACCGTCGTGCGGGCACTGCCCGTTCGAAGCTCAAATGCTCAATATACCTGTGGGCACTGCTGTGGACCCAGGTTAGATGGAGCAGTCAGCAATAGTCGGCTTGTGCTAAGGGTTGAAGTTCTGAACAGCCAAGCTAGGTTGCTCGGCTACCAATACCGGTGAGCCAATGCCATGTCTAGCTTCTAGTCTTGCATGAACAAGGACGAGATACTTTCTGCATACGAATTAGTCACATGCGTATCACACTTCCATCAGGTAAACGAAAACTTACCACCATGGTGGTTTCGGCGGATCGCTTCCGATAGCAGGTTGGAAAGATCGATTACCACCAGCTTTTTCGAGCGGTGTAGTCGCTCAGCCGAAATTGGAAACGTGTTTGTCACAACAATGCGATCAATGCATTCGCATGCCTCCATATCCTCCAGCGCATCGTATCCGAGAAGGGCATGGATGGCAATGCAATACACTTTTCTCGCCCCACCAATCTTTACGCATGTTTCAGCTGCAGCAACCCACGAACCGGCTCGGTCCATGATATCGTCCATGATTAAAGCGGTACGCTCGCGGACATTACCCACCAGAGTCACTGTGTGCTCCAAATCTGGGTTCCGAATGTCTTCCTCCTCGTCATCAGACGAAGGCGCTGCATCAAAGGATCCACCAAGTGCATGTCCCGGCTGGAAGGAGGATGCATTGGAGACAAAGGACGAGGTCATAGGATCGATAGCTGGTTCGTCAATGGTCTCGTTGGAATTGCGCTCGGCGTGGAGGCCTAGTCCAGACACGCCCGAAAGCGCTGGAGATGGGTGGTCATCATCGACAATGTGCCCATGGACAAGGCGGCCGACTAGGACATCTCGAGCTCTTTCATCATTGAAGCCGTACTGAGCCTCGTATTCAGACGGTCGGCGAGCACTTTGAGCAGTCTCGGTTCTTGTCAGTTGATTTGGGGAATCTGGCGGCGAGGACGATTCCTGTCTAGTGGTTTGAATGAGCGGGCTCGAATTGATGGTAACATTGCGTGGACGTGTGGGTCTGTTCAAGCCATTGAGGATCCGTTCACTCCGACGTGCACTCGGTCTAGCTGCAGCGGCAGACGGCTTCTCTGCCGCAAGCTCGAGGCCATCGTCGTCCTCCACCTCCAAATCCACCTCGTCAGAGTCGGGACCGGTAACATTGGTGCGCACACCTTGTGGCTCGATAGCGTCGAAAAAGATAATACTGTCCATCATGCTCTGAGGAACATCATTGTGAGGATTTCTTCGTTTCCGATCGGTGGAGCATATGGCAAAGCTAAGCTTCAGAGTATCTGCCAATGAGGTGACACGTTTGCTGCCTCCTACATTCTTGCTCACCACGACAGCGTCTTGCCAGTCCCGCACATTTGCCTTGATCCAACGTGCAATAAAAGATTCGCAATGCAGGTTGTCCACACCTTGGTGAAAGAACCCTTGCATCTGTGAGGCGTGGAGATCAACTGTGATGACATGAGTGACGCCTGCGACACCCATTAGATTTGCCAGCATCTTTGCAGTGATAGGACCACGATGGCTCTTCTTCTTGGAAGATCTTGCATAAGGGAAGTATGGCATGACTGCAGTAACAGACTTGGCGGAGCCACCCTTGCAAGCAGCGATCATGATCAAAAGTTCCATAACACTGTCGTTGATGTATCGACTGCCACTTTGAATGATAAAGACATCCTCGTTTCGTATAGACGTATTGAGCTGGACACTTGTCTCCCCATTGGAAAAGTTACCAAGATCGCACTGGCTAGGACTCATACCAAGTCGCTCGCATATTGCTTCAGCGAGAGCAGGGTGGGAGCGCCCAGCGAATACTTTGATACCACGCATTGTGATGGAATTGGAGTGAGAAACAACGATCAGACCAGTTAGAGGATGATCACATTGCTGTAATGAAGGTAATATGGTACTAGGAAGTACATGTAGTTTCAGGCATCTCAAAGCTGGCTCAAGGCTGAGAAAGATTTCTTGCCAAGCTCCCTCTGCACCCTCTCCATGAATAGAAATGGCAACGCGTCGCGCTTACCGCGGAGGAATTCACGGCCCGCTAACCTATCACGTCTTACTTGGTAAATCTTATCAGTGACGTCGATCACCAATAATCTTTTGTGCAGACCAACCAGCCACTGGCAAACCATCAACGCATCCGTCGCAGTCGATATCTGCGCAAATGCGCACACAATGGTTGCAAGTTTTCCAGAGGTACAAGGAGGCGGCTCCCTGATCCTCGCATGGCAAATTAAGAACAAGAACGTGCTAGTTGTCGGCGGTGGCGAGGTAATGAAACTCGAGACCTTCTACCAATGTGACTGACACATTCCAGGTCGCCGCCGGTCGTGTCCTCAACCTTCTCAACGCTGACGCAAAAGTAACAGTCGTCTGTCCCAAAGACGGTCTCAACGATGAAGTCGCATACAGAATCACCCAGGGACAAATCAAGCATCTCAACCGAGTCTTCTTACCCATCGATCTCGAGCCTGAGAGGAATGTCGCCATGGTCCTCACCGCAATCGATGACCCAGAAGCTTCAACACGCATATGGAAGTACTGCAAGAAGATGAAGGTCCCCGCGAACATCGCGGACGTACCCCCAGAATGTGACTTCTATTTTGGAAGTGTGCATCGAGACGGTCCGCTACAGATCATGGTATCCACAAACGGAAACGGCCCTCGACTCGCTGCAGCAATACGCAGACAAATCGGAGAGATGCTCCCCCAGGGAACAGGCGATAGTATCGCCAAGGTGGGACAGTTGCGTCGAAAGCTGAGGCGCATAGCGCCGGGCAAAGGAACAGAAGATATTTCTCGGCGCATGACCTGGATGAGCAAGGTATGCGACGAATGGTCTACCGAAGACTTCAATACCATGGATGGAGAAGACATGGAAGAGCTTGTGAAGTACTACGACTCAGGCACCGTTCCATCATTCGAGTCTATCAGACTTGGTTCAGAGGATAAAGATGTTGTATGGCACTTTGACGGCTCATTCGGGTTCATGTGAGGCTACTGGCTACGTTTATAGCGCTTTCGGCTACGGCGTTTATCTATTATTGTGTCCAATTGTTTGACAAACATCTTGATCATACTGAACTGACATAAAATTTATGTATCTATCCTTCAACCTTCATCAACCAATTTTCAGACAGTCAAACGACTTACATAGACGAATAACACGAAACCTCACCGTGCTTCACAATCTTTAATTCAAGCTGTGACTGAGAGAAATACTAATTCATACTTTTCACTCAAATCGATGGTTCTTGCGAAGTAGTAGTCGACAGGCACAGTAGTCGATATGACTGCCTTCATCTCAACAGCACTCACCATTCCAGTCCTAGTAATGATCAAAATCAATTACCTACTATGCTGAACACACCGCTCTCTCTTATTGCATCAAGAAATTCTTTCTTCCAAAGCAATATTCTAGCATCTAATGTACAGTACGAGCATACATCCTATATTCCGGTCGTACAGTAGGAACACGTCGCTTCACGATCTGATTTCCCATCATCTACCTGTCATGTACTATCTACCCACCGTGTACCTAAAACACAGCATGATATATAGAAGCAGCCTGGAATGTCCAACGTTATGCATACTATCTACTGTACCAATAAGCTTAGACAACGCGAGTTCCAATCCTGCCCATCGAATGAAGCGCTAGCTGTAGACAAATGACATGATTTCATGGCACTACCTGCGGTATCTATACAAGCAAGCCACAACCACAGTATACCTACCTAAGTAGTGAAGTTACCAGTAATAAAGCAGGCACATCGCACTAGTAAATATGCCGGTACACCATCCAAGGCATGTATTAGCCCGTGTTCTCGAAACTCAGTTATCACCACAACGGTCCCAAGCCTTCGGTTCGCTCCACGTCGAATAGTAACGAGATTCACACCAATCAGTCCTCTCGATAACTCAACTTCCTCATCTCCGCCAGACGGCCCGACGCTGCCTCGAGCGCATTACGTAGCTTAAGAATCTCGACCTGTGAACAACATCGTTAGCATCTCCCTTATCACTCACTACCCAAAGGGGGAAAAAACCAACCTGCTGCTCCATCTCCCTAACCTTAAACTCATGACCACTAAGCGAAGCATAGTCTTCAGCACCTCCTTCATCCCGTTGTCTCTCCTTAATGATCTCCTGCACCTGTCGGACAAGCGCTCTACATGCCGCGCCCACCGCTTTCGACGCCTGTTCCAGCCTATCTTGTGTCTTGGACATGAACGTGGCTTTGACTCTGCTGGCCGCGACGAGCTGTGCCGTCGATGCGGCAACGTCGTTTGATGCCACGATCAGCTGTTCGGGTGAATTACGACCTGATATCACACCGTCGGCGGTTTCGATGAGTGTGTTTGTTGAGGTTGCGACTGCTTTTGCAGCGGAGATGAGGCCTTCGGTCCATCTGTTGTTTTTCTTGTAGAATGCTGTGCGACTTGAGCTGCCTCGGCCGGAGGTGACGATTTCGTTTTGGGAGTCGGTGGCTGCTTTGATGAGTGCGGCGATGGCGGTTGTGACTGCAACGGCGGCGTCGAGGATACTGTCGTTGACTCTTAGTTCGTATGTGCTGTACCCGTCGCGCGGTTTGTTCTTTAATTTCGCGAGACGCTGGGCGGCTGCCTCAATTGCCCTAGCTGCCTTGCTCAATTCGTTATCCACAAGGTCACCGAGATCGCCAGAGGTGCTGATCTTCGACGATTTTGGCGCAAACGCATCGGCGAGTTTGGACAGTTTCTGGAGTTGCATAAGGACTTGGTGATTGTTGTTTATCACCACATCGGATTTCTGCATAGCTGTGAGGTCTTCGAGCCGGAAGGACTGCAACGAGCGGAAGAACGTGATTGTGGCAAGAGCAGCTTGACGTGCCGAGTTAGTGAGGTCGTCGCCCTTCTTGTCTTCTGTTGCGAAACGAGTAAGGCCTTTCGCGTTGGTGAGAACATCAGCAGTTGACGCGGCAAAAATAGAGACTGTTCTTATGATCTCGGCGTGGTTAGAATTGGGACCATCAGCGATGAAGTTGTTGAAGGCAGTTGAAAATTCTGTTGCTGATGAGGACGCTTTTTCGATTTGAGAGAGGACATATGGAGCCGTAGCGTTTTGATTACCAGCTTGCATAGGGCTATCGAGTTCGTAGATAGCGTCGTCGACACGCTGTACACCGGACTGTAAAACAGAGTCGATCATATCGTTGATTTTGGTAATGTTACCTTTGATGACTTCGTCGATGGCGCCGTCTAGAGCACCATCTGTTTCGCCAGACCCGAGCTTGAGCTCCTCAAGTTCTTCGAGGGCTTGCTCCATACCAGACTTATAAATCTCGATTTCATCGTCCTTCTCACGAAGAGCTGATTCGTGATCCAAGCTTCGATCGCCCTGCGTAGAACGGATGTCGTCTAGCTGACGAGTCTTCGCGCGCATGGCTTCTTCAAGGTCAGCCATCTCTCTGTTGTATTTAGCCATGAGTGACGATAGTTCAGAGCCTTTAGCCCTCTCGGCATTTTCTGCACGTTCAATGGCCAAGCGTAGTTCTCGTTTCAGTTTCTCAACCTCGTCTTTGTGGCCGCCCTGGGTTCTGTCTTTGTCATGAAGAGCTCGATCTCTTTCTCTTATCATGTCGGCTAATTCAAGGTTCTTGGTCTTCATTTCTCTCTGCAATCGTTCACGCTGATCGATGGCCTCTTGCGCAGATGCTGCCTTCAATTTCAGTGATTTCGTGGTTTGCAGTAGATCGAGATGTTCTTGTCGTAATTGTGAGTAGAGCTTAGCAAGTGCCTCGTACTTCGACCGCCAAGTGTTGACTTGTTCTTGCAACGCATTCAGCTGATCATCCTTTGACTGATTCTGTAGGTTGAAGTTTGCTTGTAACTGATTGTATTGCTCCTCCATCGCTTTCATCCTCTGATCGTATTGCTGTAACATGAGCTGATCCTGTTCGTACTGCGCACGCGCGCGCAAGTTTTCTTGCTCCAGTTCGGCCAATCGCCCCTGTGTATGCATAGCCATCTGTTGCTGCCTGAGCTGTTCCTGCTGCATCATAGCAGCCTCTTGTGCTCGTCGTTGTTGGTCCTCAAAATCTCTCTGAGCTTGCTGCTCGGCAAGCATACGTTGCCGCTGCTGGTCTTCGTATTGCTGTTGTAGTTTTCTTTGTTCCGCTTCGAATTCGTCTTGTTGTCTCTGCGCCTCTTTCGTCCAGAAGTCCTGCATATCGCTCGGATCAGGTGTGCTATTCTTTGCGAACACAACCGGACTTGGCGGTTTCTCGATTTCTTTCACAGGTCGCCTCGGTAGTGCTGGTTTCTCCTCGTCGTCAGCAAGCAAACTGGGAGGCTCCTGTGGCAGCTTTGGCACGGTGATCAGGTTTGTCAAATACCGCAGGTTCGAGCATTCATAGTAGAATTTGACCAATCGATAATGCTGCCCATCGTACCTCGTTCGTAGCGGCTCGAGCGCATCATCGTCTCCAGTCGTGGTGTGCATCGCTCTCAACATGCTAGTAATAAATTTATAGATACCGTAGCTCTCCTGTACAAGTGGTACAAGTGCAGCGATGCGGCACTCATTGTTGTTACCACCTCTAAAGTGTGAAAAGATCAACTTCTGGAAGGTTTCAATCTGATCTTGTAGCGTCATTAAATCTGAAATGGTCTCGTAGCCTTCGTTGGGATCGTTGATGGACTTCAAGCTGATGTACTCCTCGTATTCGAACAGCCCGTTGAACTCAATGTGCTGCCGATGAAACGCAAGCTTCGCCAGCAGGAAGAAGACGTATTCTCTGATGAGCGGGCCGTATCCACGTAGGCCCTCACCACCCACAGCTCTTGCTAGTGTCTCGACCCAATTCACGTTTTGTTGCGCTTCTCTTATGGCAATCGGGTGGCCTTCCTGCAAGACCTTATGTATTGTGATCAGAGCTTTAAATGTTTGGACCTCGTCGGCCATCACAGGCTGGACCTTCATGCCAGCCCAGAAGGACATGGACGACTTGTGGTCCCATGTGTACACGATACATGCTCGGACGTGTTTTCGTTTCGGCGCGGTCTCCTCTATCAGTAACGAGTCAGCTTAGCTTCTCCTTCTCGAGGCCAGCGCATTCAACTATGGCGTGCATACCTATGCTCGTAGCTTTTCGGATGTTGATCGCAAGATCTGTCTCCGTCTTACTCATATCCAAGTTCCTATTCCCACCATGACCTCCTCCGTAAGACATCTTGTCGGCAGAAGAATTGTAGTTCTGGTCGTCAACGGTCCTGCCGAACCCGCTGAGGACACCTCCGCTTCGTCGAAGTGCCAGAGTGCCTACGGAAACAGCAAACTGTGAGCAGAAGCAGTCAAAGTGGTTTGACTGTTCTACCGTATGACACGCGGCTGGGTTTCGGCGGAATCGTGTTTTGAATGTCCAATTGGTTTGAGCTCCAAGTCCCCAAAACTGTGGTGCCTGTCTGACGTTGCATGCCTCACTTCAGCTTCGTCTTCGTGATGAACCAGCCACGTTAAATTGCGACGATCACGAATATCAAAACGACTGAGCCACACTCGTCGTGACCCTAACCCTACATTATGATCTCTCAAATTCATTCAGTATCAAACACGAGCACGATTGGACAATGATTTTTATGTCTTCTCGAGTTACGGCTTAGTATCATACATACGTCTACTTGCTCTCCATTGGAAAACATATCACAAAGTCGTGGAGGCTCTCTGGTCCTTGACCTCCTCAATGCAATCCCGAATCCAATCCACCAACTCCTCCGGTATAGTAACATGCGGGAAATGCAAGCACTTCAGAACCTCTGCATTCACTTTGAGTCCCGCCTTCTCAGCAAATTCCCAATTGCGACCCCAAACCTCCTTCGGACTCAATGCACCCACCGTCCAGAACACCGGCCTCCTTGTTAAGATTTCCGGTGTCGCATACTCTTGACCTGCGACCTCCAAATGTCCTGGATAATTTTTGATCCATGTCACATAGTTCTTTTCCAGACGCTTGTGATAGTCTTCTCCCAATGCGTCCCACTTCTCCCGTCCTGAATTGGCCTCCTCAATGAATCCGTATTTAAACATCTGCTGACAGTTTGCAATGATGGTTTCGTCGGGTTGTTGTTGCCATTCTTTGAACGGCGGTATGTCGAAGGGGACTTCATGTATAATGGCGCATCTCACACGTTCTGGACAGAGAGCAAGAATGCCGAGGGCGGTGCTGCCGCCAGAGCTACTGCCCCAGATCGAAACCGTACCGATTCCCAAAACGTCAAGCAGTGCAGCAACCTGTTTCGCGAGCAATCGGGGCGTGACCTCTTCGACGGCCTCAGGTGGTCCAGTGGTGCGACTGAAGCCGGGCATGTCGAAGGTGGTGACGGAGTAGCCGACGTGGTTCGACAGCATTGTAGCAATTTTGCGTAGATTGTAACAGTCACCTTCACCAGAAGGGATCAATACCAAGTGCTCTGCTGCTTTACTGGAGTCCTTGGAAGGGCTAAACTGCTCAACATACCAGGAGAGGCCATCTGGCGTTTCAATCTGCTTGGTTTCCATGCTGTGTGTGTCCCCTAATGTACGCAGATCTGATTACTGGTCGGACATCTCTCGATCAGTGTAATGCTCACCTGTTGTACCACTATCCAGAGAGTGTTCTGTCAGGCCGATGTCAGCAGCAGACAAATATCCGGGAGAATGACCAGCCTTATACTGCCTTATATGCTCACGTACTCAGATTCATCGGTAAATCACCCTTTGTATTGGCTGTATTACCGAAAAAGTGAGGAGATACGAGTAACGGTCTGCTCATAAGCGAGACTAAACGAGCCAAGAAGTAGCTTTTAAGGCAGGGATTGGCTGTCTTCCATAGTGCTTGGGATGGTATGCTGGCGCGAGCATCGAGGTCATTTATAGCCCGTCATGTGGACATTTCCAACTCTTGGTATAAGCAGTAGACACAGTGAATGGGCCAAGAGTACCGAGAAGGTCGCCTGAACTAACTGAGCAACTCAAAATCTCCATTCGTGCCCAGCAGTGGGGATAGCACGTACCTATGGTTGGTACCAAAACTAACGTGCTCGATTTCGAACTGTGATGGCTGACTAAGAGTACGGCATTTCATCCTTTGACTTATTCAATGATGTTGAGCATGAGCAGTGGTCCGACTGATTGCTTTCGCTTTAACCACTATAAGTACTGGTAGAAAGTAAATTCGTTGATTGTACGTAAGGTATGGGAATATGCACTTGCATGCATAAATGCTGAACTTCATAACCAGGATCTATTTTTAGCACCAGCTACCCTATGGCTCATCAACCTCATCTTCATTCATAAAGACGGCGTATATGCAGGTGGTTCATTATCGCTTTCCTGTATCGTTCCCTGCTTAAGAAACTCCGGCTTACTGGTTGCCCTCGCCTCTGCTCTCTCCGGCTCACCATGACCAAAAAATTCATCCAAATGTTCGTGGTCAATTCCCTTGGGGCTCTCCGGCGTAGTTGGCGACTCAGCTGGAGCCTCCACTACCATTATCTCATCATGATCTTCAGGTTCGTTACTTTGCAACTGACTTTGCCTCCGTCTTCTGTCCGGCAATGGCGGCCTCGGCGGCGAGTCGCTCATGCTCGGTATACTGTCACCTCCTCGGAATGAAATTGCATCGGTATGAGTAGAGGACGCAGGGACCGGTTTCTTCTTGGGCATCGAGAACATGCTCGGCTTGGGCGGTTTGGGTAAAGGTTGACCTGGAGGCGGCAAAGGCTGCCCACGACCCATTGGCTGCGATATATTATGCTTCTGACCGTCTTCACTGGATGTTCTTGCTTCACTTTCGCGTTGTCGATTTCGGGCTATGACGCCCCAACCCCATTTCTGTGCTGCTTCCTTCGCAGCATTAATGCTTGCCAAAGTTTTCTCTCGTTGTTCTGGGCTTACATAATTCCGTGCTGCAGCTGCCAAGCCCTTCTGGCTGTCGCCATGTGGAGATGAGCGTGTTGGTTCTGTGCTGAGACTATCGTTGGTTTTGTGCGACTGGATGCTTCCGGTCAAGGTGGAATCAGTGGCATCAGAGTTGCGTCTGGAACCCTTGGCACTGCTGCTCGAAACGTGTGACGCGAAACTATCGGTCCGACCTCGTTCTCCCACTGCCAATCGATCATCTTTTGGTTGCGTACCCACATTAGATTCTGGTGAAGTGCCAAAGGAGCGTGATGAAAGATCCTTAAGCATACTGTCGCGCTTTGATGTAGCTTGATTATCCATCGCTGGAGTATCACCAGGTGCATGACTGGGCGACACCATCGGTTCAGCAGCACCAGCGAATGAAGTTGAGCGGAGAATTCTTGGAGCAACCTGCCGCAATGGTTTGTCTGGAGTTTTAGTCCCATCGTTCCTTAGTGTTTCCTTCAAAGATACAATAGACCTCCTTGCTGCTGTTCTGGCAGCATTGCTGTCGGCCTCACTCAAAACCGGCGTGCTCTGCACTCTCTCTTCTTTCGTGATATGGCTCGGCGTGCTGGAGCCAGTTCCAGCCTCGGCCTCATCTTCAGCCTCCTCGTCCTTGATCTCGGTAGACTGGTCTTGCTGCACATCTTTGTGCCAGATGCCGCCTCTGAAGTGCTCGCTTTCCGTGTGTGTGAAGGGTATATCATCCCAGAAAGGAAGCACAATAGTTTCAGCGATAACCTCAAGGATTCTGCTTTCGATCTGCCTGAGAATGAATCCATATGTGATTTGTCTCGAACTCACGATCGGCTCAAGTTTGAGCTCAACCTTGGGCACCTTTTCGAACGAGAACCATATCCGGTTGCTCGGTGGCGGCTTAAATCTCGCCAAGATATGGCCTGACAATTTTTTGCATGTCACTGCCAGTAGAATATCAACCTCTCTTGCTTTCAATCGCGTGCCCAAGTCTATTCTCACGGTTGCTGCAATCTCGACCCTGGCACTACCAGAGTACTCAACATCTGCTTCAACCGTGCAATCACCATTAACAGTCAGGTCCCGTAATCGCGGGTTTGTGAAGAATGGTGCGCCTGTACCCGTATCAATCTTCTGTAGCGCAAGCTTCGTGATGAAGTCCGGCTTCTTGACTCTTGCGATCTTCTTCGTCAGTTTCTGTCGTATGAGTGCCTCCAACGCAGGTGTCTTGTACACAGCAAGGAAGAATCTCCCCAACAGCGCATTCAGCCACCTCGTTTGTAACTGCTCTTCTGACGAATGTAGTCTTTGCACCAACGTGATAATATGTTGTGTCTCGAATTCCTGCGGCTTGGGTGCGTGATCGCCCATACTCTTTTGCATATTATTCAAAATAGCGAAATAGAAATCTTCCTTCTCCGACAAGCTTTCGCTGAACAAGAAGAACGGTAGCGAGACATCCTTATCACCAACCTGGCCCTTCTTCCTCTGTAGTCGTATAGAATTTCTCTTGATCCACAGCTCGCCCTCCGGTATACTATCCCCGCCACCATAAATGTCCACATCATGATACTCCAGGCTGATCACGTACCGGACCTCCAGTTGTTGCACATCATCGTAGAGCATCAAGTGTCCATGTCTTAGAACAACATAAAACACATTACTCGCCTTCTTTACCGCTTTATTACCGCCATCTTTCTGTGGCTCCAAGCTCGGCTTCTGCACTCGTTCAAATATACTCCGGTACATGTTCTGGTATATACTCGGACTCTCCTGTGCCACAACCTCTCCAGCGGGCGTCAGTCGTTCTGGTGGTTTGCCATTGACTCCTCCAGGCACATATTCGCGACAGACCGCGAAGTAGCCCGCCGCGACATCGGATTCGTGTTTGCGGTGAAACTTCTCCGCTAGATCGTCTGTAGCGGTCTTCAGGATAATCTTTTCGTCGCCATCATGGACGAGGTATGCTGGATCCTCTTTCGAGGCGCCTCGATCATTCTCTGGTTGTGGTAAGGTATAGTATGCGAACAGTAGGAATGCAACAAGTACGAGCGGAATAAAGGTCAATCCGCCGAAGATGTAGATGAGGAGGAGTGATCTGAAGGACATGGTCGTGATGAGGAAGGGTCATTGCATGGCAAACCGGCCATTGCACAAGGTCAGGACATGCCTTGCATTTACTTTTCTTGTAGGAGTCTGCCAAGTGCGAAGGGGGCACCTTGTTTAGAAGTATATACAGTGCAACCTTGCGCCTGGCCTTTGACCAGAGGGGAGCACCATGACATCATTGTCATTATACTTGTATGCTTCCATGCAATGCCTCTTGGTAACTCGGAAGGAATAAAATTACCTGCCTTCTACCTACAGTCCATGGTCACGCAGCAACTTATCCTAAGCATTTGTCACAATAATCGAAAGAAGCATATGGTATACCAAGATTCATGTGCTAATCCAAGGAACGAGCCTTGCTTTTTGTTCCATATCTAATCAGCGTGCGAGGGGTATCTTAAACCAAATATCCTGCCCAGAGTCGTTATCCTCATTAATCCGTGGAAAGGACCAGCCAATGCAAAACCTCTACCATGTAATTCCTGCCTCTGTCCTCTCTTCCAACGCCTCAACCACAGGGCCCACAAGGGCTCTTGAATTGGACAAGTTCGCACTCTGCCTGGTGCGGCTATAAAACACAGGACAATCTTTGCTGTCACACCTCACCTCCTCCGACCATGTTATGCCTGAACAACTCCTACATATCCTTACCAAATCCTCCTTCTTCTTTTCTGCTTTTATTAATCTTGCCCTGAGCGAGAACAAACTCAGGGGAGCCTGGTCCTCACAGCTGGTACACAATGCTCCTTGGCCATCTAATGGTTCACGGCAGACAGCACAGTTGCTTGACTTCATGTAGCTCTCCAACGTGCTCTTTCTCGTATCAAGTCCAGAGACACTAACATCAACTTGTCGTATACGCTGGTATTTTGGCATTTCGTCATACCACTGCCGCACGTTGGCGCCAACGAGGTTGAAGACCCGTTCCAGTGGCGGAATGATGTTCTTGCTTATGTAGTATTCGGCATCGAGCTCCTGCTGCGCATCGTTCAACAATACTTCAGGAGCGACGCAACGGTCGATAAGTCTCGCTCCTGGACCGCCAGTGACAACTACATACGGCACACGCTCGCCATACTGCGGCTCCAACCTCGGATCCTCCAGCATCCTTCTTGCTGAGATAAGGGCTCCGGGTGGAGGTGGACCCTTGTCTGAGTATGTCCCCAACTTTACCTCTCGTGCGAAGCAAAAGTCTTGAATAGACACTTTGCCGCGCATGATCTTGGCACACTGGGCTTGAAAGAATGCTTTAACTTGGCTGAGGTCAGCTGTTCTGAATAAGACTTTGAGGGCGTTCTCCTCGATTTTCTGTTCAGCTGTCGTTCCATCCCTCCGTACAGTCTCAATACCTTTAGCTTCAAATTCGGGTTTCGTTTGGCCAGCATGTTCGTACTTGAACCCCACATATCGTTTCTTCGCGAGCAGCACACAAGGTTGATAGATCTTTTCAAATTTCAGCTTGATCGGCCTGGGATTCATATCTGTAATGGTTTGTGCAATTTCATCGCCTATCCGGAAGGCCTCCTCTCGTGTCCGGCCTTTCATGTGGACGAAGAGACTGTCAGTATCACCGTAAACGACTTCGGCACCCCAACGGGGGACTGAGTGGATCAGAGCGATTGCTTTCTCGAGCGTCTCACGGCCAGTCTGAACTATGCTGTCTGCGATTTCAGAACACGGCATCCTGCCCGAAAAGGATGCAGAGGTGTAGCCGTAGGTGACATTTGCAATCAGCTTCAGTGCCAACTGTCTGTTGTTGAGCAAGCGCTGTAAAGTCTTGTCCTCTTTGTCCTGCTTCATACCACTCTTGACCATGACTCGCGTTTCGAGAATCTCGCTCAGCATCTTTGCTAACAAAGACTTGCGAATTTGGGACTTGGCATACATAATCCCATTCGGTGCAATGTTGACGTGATCTTTCAAGAGCTCAACCAGTCGCTCTTGACGCTGATAATGAGTGAAACCCATCTTGTTAGTGCCGCGCCAATTGACCACTCGTCCAAGAAATGTAGAGTAACAATAATTGTAGGCAATCATCACACTCGGGTACAAGGACTGAAAATCAAACACCAGCATCGGACTTGTGTAGAAGTCACTTTGAGGCTCCATAACGAGCGGCAAGCATTCCAGGGCATTTTGTCCACCGACCTGCCGCCGACTTGGAGAGACAAGTATAAGACTCTCAGGCTTCGCAATCCTGAACATGATGTTTTCCACTTTGTACTGAGATCCTCGAGAAATGACGGAGAACCAATCAACACCAACCAGGCGAGCTTGTTCACTCGTACGAGGAACCAGTTCATTGGCATCAAGAATGTTTAAATCAATCTGCACACGAGATGCGAAGTACTCAACGACCTTTGCCATATCTCGAGTGTTTCTGCTCTTGTACCATTTCGTTAAATCGGCAAAATTGTAGTGTGGAATTCGCTTGTGTAGCAAATGAAAGGCGACATTTTCCATGGTATACTGAAGCAGATTCAGCTCACCACGCATAGCTCTCCAGATATTAATGGTATGTCGACCGGTCACCCGAATGGTAGAAGTCTGGTTGAAACCCCATCGATCCTCATCCTTACCAAATCGACCATGTGATTGTGACTTCATTCTCGAGATCTCATCGCAGAGGTTAAGGTCATATTTCAGTCGAGCACGTTCAATTAGATAGCCCCATGAGCTGTTATGCACCTCATACCCTGTCAATATATCTGGATCGTAATACCTGACTATGTCCACCATCCTTGTCAATACTTCCAATTCAGATTGTTCCTCCTCAACATCAATTGGGACAATCTGCGAGATCTGTTTTGTCATCGAACGATCTTCTGCCAGGGCTAGGATGCCAGCGTGCATACCAGGACTGTTGGTATTCACATCGATATTTTCGTCGTCTGATTGTATGCACCAAAAAATACAAGCGATCTGGTCTTCTTCAGGGTTGGGCGCTAGGAAGCCTCTAGTATTGACATGGACCTCCAAGCTCATTACGCTCATGTATTGCGTTTCGTGCTGGACACTTGTACTTTCTTGCTTTTGCGAATACTTGAAGCCGTACTTGTTTGCTTGTGTGGCCGCATCAATCTGTGATAACTGCTTCTTCTTTGGTGACGTCCCAGGTAACGTTCTCGATCTGGTCGCTCTGTTGCGTTGATCCTCGAAATAGTGTACAACCCGCTTCCGAGAAGGAGGCGCAGCAGCGATATTCCACTTTCGTAATGTGCACCTCTGCCGTCGTTGTCTGTCTGCAAGATCCTCGGAGGTATAATCAAGCAGCTGTGGTGGTCGCTTGCCGTATGTAGCGACCGATGTTCCAGTTGAGTCGAAGTCTGGTAGGTAAGGTACTGTGCTGCTTTGGAGCTTGAACTCTTTTCCAGCATATTCTCGCTGCCTATCAGGAACGTCTTCTTCTTTACTGTAGTATGCTTCCTGATATATGATGTCAGGTAGACCTTCTGTCCACATGGTCTCAACAACATGTTTTGTGCTTGGTGCTCGGTGTGCAAAGATCAACATACTGCTTGACGTTTTTGGTTGAGAAAAGCCTTTTAACTTTAGGGGAGTCAGAGGTAAGCCCTGCAATGGTGAAATACTCTTAACAGAGTCGGGAAGACCTTTGTATGGCGTGATCATGGACGCGTAGTGAGCCTTTGTGGGTGTCTTGAAGGACGAAGCGGCCACTTTTTTCTCTGGCGACGAACTCTGCTGACTTTGCTGGCTTAGGCGTTTGATGGTGATTGGATCGTTGGGATTCTTGACCACCGAGAAGCGCAATGTCGAATTCGGAGTTGAACGAGGTGGTTGTAAAGATTTCGCAGACGCCATTCTCGATTCTTGAGGTATATCCAGCACCTTGTCCTCACCGAAATCTGGGTCCATCGCCTCGAGAGCCTGCTCCCTGAAGTCAGACTCGAGATCGCTATCAGGATCTAGAGCACCTGCCGGTCGGTCAATTACGGTATCGTCAGATAGAACGTCCTCGAAACGTGGTCGCTTCGCAGTGCGAGGACTCGTGTCATCCGAGACCGCTCGTTTCAAGTTCGATTTCTTTGGCGCTTTGGTCGCGAGGTACTCCTTCGCTATTATGAATTTGTCATCTTCTATGTTCGATAGGTCTCCATCCTGGCGGATACCCAGTGCAGCGTACTCGCTAGAGCTGATTGGTTCCTTGACATCAGATGTGAAGGTATCGCTACTACTTTGCTGAAGGTGGCCATCGGATGTCAACGTACTGTGTGTGAAACCAGCATCTCCTGATTCGCTGTCGCTGTGTCGCTCTTTCGTGGTTGTGCCGACGACAATACTTTCATCAACCACAGCTTGAGTGCTAACAGCGTTGGCGGAGTTTTCATAGAGCTGAGCTTTGATCCTCTGCACATTGTGGCTGTAGAGGTCTTCCACACTCTCTAGTGCAGTTTGAATCGTACTCTCCATTGGAACGGGCTTGATGAAAGTGTCAAAGTCGAGACCTTTGCCATCACTGTCATCGTGCTCTCCTTGTGCCAAGCGAGAGATCTTCTCCCGAAACTCCTCTTCGTGTATCCAACCGCCCTCACCAGTATATCTGGGATTTGCTGACATAGAGATAAGCACTTCGGCTGGGAAAGGACTACTGGTTTGATCCTTCAATCCCATGCGCAGTTTTCTACGTCTTGTCTCATCCTTCCACAATCCGGCCATACTCTGCACGAGCTTCTTGTCAATGGGTAACGGATTCAATCGTTCAATAAAGTCATGATGAATGTCCCTCGCAACGACGGTGTGACGATTCATGATATCCTCAGCTCGTGCATCAACTTCAAGAGCACAGTGGCTCTGCTTCGGCAGGATCGCTTCATCTGATATCATCTCTGATGGGATAGATTGGTCATGCCATGGGTGCAAATGATTTGCGAGCTGAAGATAATCTGGGACTGGACCCCTAAACTTGACTTTCGCACAATCAAGGTATGCGCAACCATACAAGTTGTAGTCGCACATCCATTGCGCGATGTATTGCATATGACTCTCATATGGCTGTAGTACACGCTTCATCACAGCACCTTCCCGTAATAAGTCGGCTAGCCTCGTCATATGTAATGGATTGAGTAGGTAGATTTTGAGATAGAACTTGTACCCAATGTGGTAACCATAGAACGGTACGCCCTTGACTAGACTGATATGTGCGACATATTTGTGCTTTCCATCATAGATGTTCTGACGATAACTAATGGCTAAAGCGTGATCAATCGACATGTGCAGTGTCTCGATCGCCAGCTTGACATCCTGAGGTAGCAAGCCACCACTGTATTCAATGTATGTGTATTGAAACACTCCATGAATGTGCATCAACACTTTCTGGCCTGTCTCGGTAGCGCCGAAGACTCGAATGACTGGAGTACGGTGTACATGCTTAGTGGAGGATCCATCGTTGTTTGCGAAGGGAACAGGAGGGTCGAATTCTGGTATTGGTGTTGCTTGATAGTGGTCGACATTGTTTATCCGGCATCGAAAGGTTGTGTCCATGGTCGCGACTGCTTTTTACGATCTTCCCTCATCTTGCGCTTACAAGGATGCAAATCGCGCTCTTCATCGATATTTGGCGGAAGTGGCGTTCAGTAGAATGGCTTGCGAGGGGTGAATTTTGGAACCGCAGTTGCGGATAATGAACGAGTCAAGCTTGAAAGATGGAAGGAGGCTGGCATTGACGTGTAGAGTGCTTGCATATGTTTATGACACGCTTGTTTAGGGATCGCGTCTTACTTTTCGGTGGAGTGCTAGGCAACAAAATTTCACGTGAATACACATGGAATTAATGCCTCAGCCTTGCCATTCTAGATTTCGACAATAACGTATCATCCTAACAGAATAATCTTCAAGTCACTGAGACTCGAGATATTGTACGTGACACACGCAAGAACATACAGGACACTGTTCTGAAGGATACATAACAAAGCAAATGAGATACACACCAAGAACTACCGACCATATCTCGTGTATAAAATCCCGGTTTTACTCAACGACCACATTTCGGTCTCGACTTAGACATCACACCTAGCAGTTCATTCTGATCTGGTTACTCATCCAAGGACACTAGATCGCCCTTCTCATCTTTACACGGCTATCTACGCCTGAACTCCCAAAACGCCACCACCTTATCAGTTATCTCCAATCTCTCCACCATGTCTCGCCAACCATCAAAACCCAACACCAACTCTGATAACAAGGATACATCCCGCAACGAATACATACCATCTTTCATCAGCGCCAAACCATTCTACGCCTCCGACCTCCTCGCCGACACAGAATACCTTTCCCACCAACGTTCCCAAACAGCCAACGAACAAGCCTCCAACTCAATCGCCCACGCAAAATGGTATTCACGCAGCAAAACCGGACCAGCCGCCACAAAATACCGCAAAGGCGCGTGCGAAAACTGCGGCGCCATGACGCACAAGACAAAAGACTGTCTAAGTCGACCGCGAAAGCAAGGCGCGAAATGGACGGGCCGGGACATCCAAGCAGACGAGCGTGTAGAAGACGTAAAACTAGGCTGGGACGCCAAGCGCGACCGCTGGAACGGCTATGACGCCCGTGAATATGACGGCGTAATCAAAGACTACGAAGACCTTGAAGCTCTCCGAATCCAAGCCGAATCTAAAACCACTAACACTAACACCGACGCCAACGACTTGTCCGACACCGAAGGAGATCCAAAAGACACAATAGACGGCGAAGACCTCAATCTCCTAAAATCACAACCAACATCAACACGCCAACTCCGTCTCCGCGAAGACACAGCAAAATACCTCTTAGACCTGGACCTCGATTCCGCCAAATACGACCCAAAAACCCGCTCCATGGACACAACCGCCCAAACCCTCAACAACAATCCCACCGCCTCCACTACCACAGACCTCGCCTCAGAAGGTTTCATCCGTCCCTCTCACGACCCTGCCTCCGACGCCGCAGCCTTCGAACGAGCTCAACGCTACGCCTGGGATTCTCAAGACCAACCCCCCTCCACCACCACCACCACCACCACCACAATCCCACATCCCCTCCCCTCCTCAAAAGTGCATCTAGAAGCAAACCCAACAGCCTCCCTCCTCTCCCATAAAACCCACCTCTCCACCCTCGCCGTCAAGAAAGCCGAACAGCAAGCCTATCTCCTCACCAACTACGGCACCGTCCCCTCCACCACCACCCCAAAACCCGCAATAACGACATCGTCCTCATCAACATACATAGAATACAATCCCGAAACAGGTAAACCAAAAGATTATGTAAAAACAGTAACAAAGTCGAAGTATACCGAGGATGTGTTTCCTGGGAATCACAGTTCTGTGTTTGGAAGTTATTGGAGGGGTGGGAGGTGGGGGTTTAAGTGTTGTTGGAGTTTTGTGAGGAATAGTTATTGTACGGGGGAGGAGGGGAAGAGGGGGTTTGAGGAGGAGGAGGCGCAGAGGCTGGGGAGGAATTTGGTTGCTGATGTTGCTGATGAGGGTGGTCAGGGAACTGGGGATGCAGAGAGTGATGAAAGGCAAGTGCGGAAGCGGAAAGCTGATGAAAGTGAAGAGGGCAGAGAAAAGAGAGCAAGGACCGAAGAAGTATCATGAAAGACACTAAATTCATGGTAATAAGAATATTGCTCTGGCATGAACTGACTATCAATAGACTAATAACCAGTGTCTGGATAGTTCTTGTACGAATATTCCAGCTCCCATCCCATGTGCTGTCACTTCATGTTCCAACCTTTCTGGGAGATACACAGCGGCAACACGTCCCGCATGTCCATTCCTAGCAGACCTTCAATGCTGCACGTGGGGACTCCGCATCTTCAGTAGCTTGCGCAGCACTTCCCCCCTCTCGCTGGCCAAGTATGCTTTCCATTGTTGGCCTGCCAATATCTTCAGACATTCCTGATGGTGTGAAATACGGGTGTGTTTCGACCATTGGATATGACGATGCCGAGGTGACTGAAGGAGATTCTTCAAGTGCTGAATTTCGCCCGCGCCGAACGGTTAAAGAGTGAGAGAGGTGGACGGAACTGGAGGGTTCTGTATCATCTCGATCGTGATGATTAAACAGGTTCGGGACATGACGCCTATTTATCTCAGTTGGTAACTGATATGTCCTGGGTGCAGCTCGAAGGCTAGTATCCTCGCTGTTTTGCGTCTCAGAGTCCCGAACCGTTCGTCGACGAAATTGCTGTGTCTGTGCGACGCCCTGGCATGCCGAAGTGTTGCTCCTCCCAGAAACAGCCGTATTATGGCTACTACCACGCCGATTCTGCTTCCGTGTGGCAACCGCAATTGCTTGGTTGTTAGAAGTAGGGACGCTCAAGCTACCTCGGCTTCGTCCATCTTCTCTCGCGCAAGCTTTGTCAATCTCCTGAATAGCTTCTTGGAGACCGCTTGACTCCCGAAGACGGGACAGAGGGTGAATGTTGATAGTCCGCTGTCCAACTCCATGGGCGCTTGCTCGAGGTCCCCACCTCCCTCTGACATATGTGCCATCATCAGCCTGAATCAATACGCCGGCTGTGGCAGCCACCCTGACTCCTCTTGGCAGAGACGATCTTCGTGGAAAGTCAGAATCTGCTGGTAACGAAACCGGTCTAGCTACACCTAACACTCTTCTAAGAAAATCTGCTGGAACATTCGTTTGCTGCTCCTGAGCCTCATTTGATTGTATATCGGTGTCATCGTTGTTTTGAAGTTGTGGTGAAGTCGTGGTGGAGGTCTCGACATATCTCGAGACTTTTCTAGCCAGCCTCGCTATCCAAGATTGTGATGTCGGTTTGAGCCGCAATTCTTGTGCTTCTCTCGTGCTAAAGGAGGGCAGTCCCGGAGGAGTTGGCTTTCGGTGGAAGGGTGGTTGGCATGGAATTAAGGGATAGTATGCTGCTTTCGGATATTGCGGCCTATGGTGGCTACCAGAGTCAACTACTTGTCGAACATGCAGACAGTCTAGGTCGTCGAGCGAACTTGGCCGGCAATAGTCTAGTGAAACTCGATTAGAAAGTAGAATAGGCTCCGAACAATGGTCTTGTAAGTGCTTGCTCGCAGTCACCGGTCGCCTTCTTCGAAGCTTTCCTCGGGCTGTCGACGGCTGTCCCGCAGACCAATCTTGGTGTGGAGGAAGCGGTACCGCTTGTGCGGGCTCCCCTTGTGTCAGTAGCCCATCCCGTGCCGATGTTATAGTATATCCTTCCTTCTGTTCATTCTGGTTAGCCGAAGCAAGCTGAACCGGTGTGTTGTCCCGCACGGGCATATGGACCGTGTCTGCGAGATCAGCTAACTGCTCATTCGAAGTAATTCGCTCTGCGTTATAGATATCATCCTTGATCTCAGCACCGGAACTCATGTATGACCCATCGCTGCTCTGAACGGCTGATTTGGCCGTGTGAAACCCTTGATGAAGAGAAGATGGCAATATCTTAGGAGAGTTTGTGACATTTTGAAGAGGGCTGTCAGCCATGTTCATCATATGTGGTTGTCCTCGAGGAATCAGGGATGGGATATGAATGCTGAAGAAGCGAATGTGTTTGTAAGGGTTAGCATGATACAAATGTAGTTCCTTGGAGGAGAGGCCAGAAGTAAGTGATTGACGTGAATGAGCTTGTAGAGAGGAGAAGAAGGAAGTGCTGGCAAGTGCTATTCATATTTTGCTCCTGTACCTGCTGGGTCATTCGACGACAATTGCATCCAACTTGCTACAGCCGATTATGTCGCTTTCGAGACCGTAACGGCTTTGGATGACGAACACTTTTAGCTGACAATTGATGTGCTCTTGCTTGATCATCAAGATGTAACGTTCCGCCTCCGTGTATCAAATTATTCACCATAATCCATCCCACTGTGTACCCGTTGCCTAATACCATACAAACCGAATACAAACTGTGCTCGAAAGTCCTAGGTGAATACCTGCTCCCAAATTCTGAATATTTGTTGTCGACCCGCTCAAACGCGCAATCATAATGTCAATATCAATAGTAATATAGTACAGAACGTCTGTCTAATGCTAAACCTCCACAAGAAACGAATTATTAGTATGTGTGAAATCATTCTTCCGATGGTGTCGCAAGCGGACCTGCTGCTGTGCTCGGAAGCAGTTTCGGCGGTGTCTTCGCCGGCTTTCTGTGGCCAGTCTCTTTCTTCAAGCCGCGGATGATGCTTTCCAGTCGTTTGCGTTCATCTTGTTCAGCCTTCAATCTTCGTTAGCATGGCAGATTTAACATTTAGGACGGTAAAACATACCCTTAGCATTTTCATACTCTCGACTCTGCTGTCCCGCATCATCTTTTTGAATTCGTTCTTTAGTACCATTGTCGAAGTAGTCTCCGGCGGTAGTGAGCTCTTCACCCCGATCCATTTCACCTTGTCTTCATTGTTCTGCGCTTCCAAAGTCTCGCACTTGTCTCTCAGGGAGTCGATGGTGGCATCAAGCTCGTCGCGCTCCTTCTCAAATTCTATGCTTGCTTTGGTCATTACTTCGTAGTCTTCAATTGTGTCCTTGAGCTCTTTCTGCAACGAGTTGACCTTGTTCTGGAGCTCGGCACTACCAGCACCCTTGGTTTCGTGTTCTTGCGTCAAGAACTCAAGTTGTTTTGACAGCTCCGCATTCTTGGCACCCAAGTCATCCATCTGTTTCTTGATCTCAGGGTTCATGGAGACGTCAGCCGCCCTCTGAGCCCGACTGCCGTATGCGCCATCGAGTTCTGCTCTTGCCATAGTCAGTTCGGTTTGAAGAGTCACGACTTGTGTTTCCAATTCTCGCATTTCGGCCTGCAGTGACAGTGATTGCTCATCACTTGTCTTCAGCTCGAACTCTGCTTGTTGTTTCGCCGCCGTCATTTCGGTAAGCTGCTGAACATGGTTTTCGTGATCCATTTTCAATTCGTGCTCGACCTGTGCCTTGGCAGCATTCAGCTCATTGAGCAGTTGAATTCGATCGTCGCTATTTGTCTTCAGCTCTTTATCGGCTTGTTCTTTAGCAGTGATCAGCTCCATGAGCTGCTGGTTGTGACTTTCAATTCTAGTTTGTAATTCAAGCTCCACCTGCCCCTTCGCTGCGGTCAACTCGTTGAACTGCTGCAGATGGTTCTGCGACTTCAGCTCAAGATCGTGCTCAAGTTTTTCGTGGTCTAATTGCAATTCCGTAAATGCATGCTGTTTTGCCTCTAGTTCCTGCATCAACCTTGCTTCGCTTTCCGTTCGAGCAACTCGTTCAGCCTCTAGCGCTTTGTTGTCCTGCATGCCTTGTTGCATCCTCGTTAGTTGCTCGCTTTGGCGGGCCTGATCAAGCTGTTCCATAAGGAGAACTATCTGATCTTGTAATTGCTGCACCTCCTTATCACTCATGGCTTGTAAGTTCTTCGCCTCTTCCAGTTCCTCAGTAAGATCCCTGATGTGAGCATCGCGCTGAGCGTCCGACTTCGTATTAAGCTCTCGTTGTTGCTGAATCTGTCGTGTAAGTATTTCTTTCTGTTCTAACAAAGCGTCTATGCGATGGTCGAGACGCTCCAGGACGGAAGCAAAATACACTAGCTGTGAATGGAGGTCTTTCCCTGTCTCATCATCCTGGTCAATAACTGGGCTTTTACTACCAGTGTTTGTGCGCTCCAGCATTCTTTTTATCGCAAATATCAATTCCTGTACCTGCTCCTCGGAACCTGCAGGTACAGCCTGAGTACGTGACTCCTTCGCAAGACTCAGTGCTTCAAGTCCTTGGGCCATATACGTCAGATATGCTTGTATCTGTGCGCCAACTCGTCCTTGCAATCCCGCATCCGTTGGTTCAGGTGGTGGCTCAAAATATTCATTGACGGGTAGTTGCTGTACCATGGCGTGTAGTTGACTGTTGAGTGTATGTAGCCGGATCGCAACATCCTCTATCGGTTGTGGTTCTTTAGTAGCCCTTCGACTACTTCTTAACGCGTGTGACTGGTGAAATTCACGAACGTAGTCGGGTACCTGATAGAGGCTGCGTTCATCGAAATCAGAGGTGCCATCTGTGTTAGAGACGCTCCGTGGCTGACTGGCCATACTTTCGGGGCTTCGTGGCAATTCGTTTTTGCGTCGATTCTTCTTCAGACCACGATGAGTGTGTTGAAGTATGCCGGCTGTGTGCTGCATGATGCGCCGCTCCACAGTCTGCAGCTCATTCTCCAGCTCCTTGACGTTGGCAGTGTATTTGTCGATCTTCTCTCGACTTGTGCCCAGCTCCCCTTCTACACGGGCCGCACTGTTGGTCCGTCTTCCGAAAAAGTTCGATCGTTTCTTAGGGTCATTGTTTGGATCCAGGCGATCATCGCTACCATTATATAGTTTGTTTAGTGAATGGGCTGCCTCTTGCATCTTCCTCTCGAGGCCTAACTGCCTACGTAGTCCTTCAAGTTTGGTGCGTAAAAATGCTCGCTGTTTTTTCAAGTCTTCCAACTCTTCAAAGGACAGTATGTCGAAATCTTTACTGTCAAGGATAGCGGTTTCCATCAACAGGTGCATAGCTACAGGATCGTTGAGGTTTAGAGTCGCAGAATTTCGGTGTCGCACTGGATCACCATAGTATCTTTGATCCGCCGCAGCGTATACACTGTTTTGACTCGTCCTTTGTTGTCCATTATGACTGTACTGTTGCTGTGGCTGAGGCGGCAAGGGGTACTCTTCCGCCGGTCCAGGGCCGCTGTACACTGAGCTGGGGACATACCGACTTCGAGTCTCGTCTTGTATGCTGGGAGAGGTAGAATTGCGAACAGCGAAGTTGAGGCCTTGCATGGCGTCGACCCCGGATATTGGTGGACTCGAAGCAGCACAGTGACTTCGTTTGCGATGGATGTCAACTATTTCGCGTAGACATGACCATACCCTTCAACTTTTGGCAATGTCGTCGAGCAGGAGTATACGTTGATTTGTCGGCTTATGAAGTGGTTCAGTGGAGGTTGCAGATGGCCTTTCCGTTCACCGCAGTCGTAAAGTGAGTTGCGACTAATTCATGTCACAGTTTCGTTTCGCATCCCATATTCAGGTTCAATACTGCAAACAATAACATGTAAGGCATCACAAGTATGACGATTGAGCAGTATGTTATTTCACTTGTTGGAACAGCGATTGACGATTTGGTGGAGGGAGTGGGAAGCAGAACCGGGCTTGAGGCACGCAGACCAAGTGCTCTCCGGACGACTGAATGCTCCTGAAGGCTCCACTCCGGCGTCGTTAAGCACGGACGGAGAGGAAATGGTATAATAAGAGTTGGAGTGCCAATCATATTAAAGTCAATCCAAACTGCTGCATTCTACAGCCATGGCATCTTTCAGCTCTACTCGATGTGTCATTCCCGGCCAAGTGGTCACTGACATCCCCCGTAACTTCAGGGCGTACAGGGTGACGCACACTTTGTATACCTCGGCGGCGGAAGCATATAATTATAGCCTGACTTGTGACCGTCCACATACTACACTGTCGTATTTCAGTCATTACAGGCCTCCAAGACGGAAGATACCCATTTCCATAGATAATATGCGGCTCCTGAACTTCAAATTAAAATCACACTAAGATGCAAGCCTTCACCGCAGCACTACTATGTAATGTGGCATGGAGCTTGCCCCGATATGGAACAAGTGATTTAGGAGATTTAGCGACGACCAGTATGCGACCTCACTCGCACGCGATGTATTTGTCTAGCATACCCTTACCATCGAACTATTGCTGTTAATCTTCACTTTGATTCCTGGTTCCATCGCGTTCCACGTTTGCCCCCACTATCATCTTGCCGGTGGCCTGAAGTCGTTGGAAGTTGCGTCAGGACTGCCATGTGTCTTTTTGTATTGCGCTGCTCTTGACACATGGAACTCTACATGAACAGCATTGGCAAATTTGGATGTGACAGCATTCAACGATGGGCAATCCTCCGGAGAACGTCAGTCTGATAAACGATGTGGCTGCGAACCAAGCTTCACCTACACAAACAAGCAGTTCTGATGAGACTGGATCGACGACGGATCTGGCAAGGCCATTAACCCGTACTTTGTCCACGAGTCCTCAGATCAAGTTCAGAGTCTATAGAAGACGCTTCTTTGGCCTCGCTCAACTCATCCTGCTCAATATAGTGGTGTCATGGGACTGGATTACCCTCGCTCCAGTATCGGCCACCGCAGCAACCTATTTCAATACAACGGAGAGCATCATCAACTGGTTGTCCACAGCCTTTCTTTTCGCTTTCGTTGTTGCAACTCCCTTCACATTCTGGACCCTCAGCAAACATGGCCCAAAAATGGCTATCACGATCTCGTCTTGCCTTCTTTTGGTCGGTAACTGGATCAAATACGGGGGCGCAAAGTCCAACATCTTTGGCGTCGTGATGCTTGGCCAACTCCTCATCGGTTTCGCTCAACCCTTTGTCCTTTCCGCTCCAACAACATATTCAGACGTCTGGTTCAGTCCCAGCGGCCGCACAGCAGCTACGGCCGTGGCCTCCCTTGCCAATCCTTTCGGAGCAGCCTTAGGCCAGCTGATCACACCCTTCTGGGTATCCAAACCTTCCGACGTACCGTCCTCAATCCTCTGGGTCAGCATCATCGCCACCGCAGCAACAATCCCCTCGTTCTTCATTCCAGCACGCCCACCAACACCGCCCGCTCCCAACGTAGAAGCTCTACTCGCCGCCGAACATCCCCGCGCAAAGTCCATCAAGCACGATCTACGAACATTATTCTCAAGTCTCGAATTCTGGCTCCTATTCATCCCCTTCTCCACCTACGTCGGCTTCTTCAACGCCTTCTCCTCTCTCCTCAACCAAATTCTCGAGCCCTACGGCTTCAGCGAAGACGACGCAGGTATCGCAGGCGCCGTACTTATAGTCGTTGGCCTCGTCGCAGCAGCCATCACATCCCCGCTCAACGACCGCTACAAGTTCTACCTATGGTTCATCCGCATCACCGTCCCTATCATTGCATTCATGTACCTCATCTTCACGTTTGCACCGCCCACGAAATCCATACCATATGTCTATCTCGTCTGCGCCATCTTAGGAGCCGCAAGCTTCGGATTAGTCCCTGTAGCACTGGAGTTTCTGGTGGAGATATTACATCCGCTTGGTCCGGCGGTGGGCAGTTCACTGTGTTGGAGTGGTGGGCAGTTGCTGGGTGGGATATTTATTGTGGTTATGGATGCATTGAAGGATGGAAGTGACGCGAGTCCGCCAGCGAATATGCGGAGGAGTTTGGCGTTTCAGGCTGCGGTTGCTATGCTGATTATGCCACTCCCGCTGTGTCTGGGACTATTTGGGAGGAGGGGAATGGTTAGATTGAGGAGATTAGAGGCCGAAAAGACTGCTGGTCAGGAAGTTGAGCCTGAAGAAAATGTGCACACAGGGGGAACGATCACGATATGATTATATAGGTTTAGCATTTTGCAGCATGTAGCATGTAGCATGTAGCATGTAGCATGTAGCATGTATTGTATTGTTGCATAGTAACAATCTCGGCATGTCAAATTATTGATATCTTGAACGTAGGATGAAGCGTATGACGAATGCTGTCTGCACATGAGTCAGATCTTGCTGTCTTTCTTCAAACATTCTATTGAATCATCTCGCATGCATGACTTTTGTACAGGCGGAGCTATGTATATGAAACTGTGTGACGATGGCCCTCTAACTCTGCTTGCCAAGCTGTAGTCGAAGGAACATCACTTGACATTTTGGCGAGTTTCAAAGGGTGTCAAAGCGGTCGGTGGTAGTAAGTATGTCGTGCCTTGAATGGTTGACAATTACTTGAGTAGCTTGAAGAGCTTACCTGCGGCGCATTGAGTAGCGCAATGTTGCAGGTGGAAGACTGGATCCAATTAGCACTTGATTGGTATCGAGGATGCGGCAGACATACACTCTTCAACACAATCCTCCTTAGGTCCCTTGTAATCGGCGTCCTCGTGCTGAGCTGTAACTCGCTCAACACATTCTTCGTAGTGGTGCTTGTAGCCAACACATTGAGAAGATCTTGCGCAATCTACCAAACACCAAACGTTAGTATCCCATCCGAAAGAATCTCTTCAAAGCCTCCACGAATTTGTGCGAGTACGTACCTTCCTCCAACTTTGTCTTAGGATCCACAGGCTCGTCTTCCTCTTCCTCCTCCTCCTCTTCTTCTTCCTCGTCTTCCTGCTCACCACCCTCTTCTTTATCGTCACCACCCTCTTCCTCACTAGCCTCCTCCTTGGGTTCTTCGTCACCACCCTCTTTCTCCTCACTGTCACCACCTTCTTCTTTGCCCTCGTCCTGGTCCTTGTCCTCTCCTTCCTCGGGAGCTTCGGCGTGAGCCTCCTGTGACCATGGCAGCGAGTCCAGGATGTCGGAGAAGAACTCTGCAATACCCATCTTGATTGATGATGGCGTATATGAGTTCTAGAGATTGCGGTTGTGCTCGATCGTGGGTGATGTAGGGGGTTTAGATGTGCTTTGGATGTGTTTGGCGAGATGTCGCAGCTTGAACTTTTGAGCTACTTTGGGCTAGATTTGATTGGTCAAAGCTTGACTGGTCAGGATGGAAGCGGGCAGGTTTGGCGACACTTGCTGTCCTTGCATCTGCTGTATGATCTTTCTGCTTCACCAAGCTTCACATCATTCAATATTCTTAAGTGTGCTTCATATCTTTTAACATCCAAATTCTATCTCGGACAGGTGCCCGTTCTGGTGCTTTCTAGTAGGCAACTTGCCCTCCTCGACGAAAGTGTTCAACACCTTCAAAATATGCGTTCCGAACACGAGTGTCCTCACCACGTCAAACAATACTATGGCTCGGCTTGCTTCGCTCGCGAAATCTCCATGAGGATCCCTCTGCTTCACTTTGAGACTATGAAGAGCCCAACGTTCGAGAACTGTCAATTTTGATCCTCGTCAAGGCATATTCTTTGGTTTACTGTCCAACCAATCAATATTTGGCCTGGTCAATGCGATGGTGATCAGTGCTTTGTCTTGAGGTATGCAAAGCCTAACTTGCTGAACATGGTAGGTCTGCACGGTTGTCGTGACTACTTTTGCTATGCGGACGGGTTCGTTGTTTTTTTCGTTTTCCGTACGAATGCGGAAATGAGGTCTACCGACCAACAATTCGATCATCATCCCAGGTTGCTGCTGCTTCACTTGACTTTCCAACCCTTTTGGAGTTTTTGTGATGTCCTGCTGATACTAATCTGCTTTCACTTCTCGATATCGACAACGGAACGACGTGATTAACAGCCATGCAATCCTTAGTATGGCTGTTGTTTTTCACAAGCTTGCTATTCACATCAATACAAGCTCAAACGACAACAATTACTACATCCGGCATATCTAACGTCAACGTTGCAAATGTTCCAGACTGTGCTGTAAGTTGGAAATGTCTGGAGGCTCTGTTGAAGCATACTAACCATTGGACAGAAAGCTTGCTTGAGCAATTCGACGCAATATGCTACCGACTGTGCTCAGATCGATGTGAAATGCCTCTGCAATAGCCAGACATATGTCAGTGCTCTCTCGTGCTGTCTTGCAACAAACTGCAACTCCACAGACCAGCAAAGTGCGTTCTTCCAATAAATCTTTGATCACAACTGACGTCTTCCAGCGGCCATCCAATTCAATCTCCAAGAATGCGAGGCTGTAAACTCAACAGCTCCGAACTTTGTCGGCTGTTCTCCTTTCAGCTTAACAACCGGCAGCTCAAATTCGAAAACCACAACCTCCTCTAGCACGAATAGTGCCGGAACAACACTGAGCGGTAATCTCATTTCTGTTCCAATAAGCTACACGAATACGAGGATAGCCACAGCTACGTTTACTGGAAACTCTCTCCTTACAGGTTCCTGCTCGATACCCATGTTTGCACAAGTCACAGAAGAAGCGGGCAATCTGATTCAATTTCCGCAGGTTGGATGTGCGTTGAATCGAGGCGCCTGCTGTCCCTTCGATCCGAATGAATACGCAGGCATCACTAAATGTCCATCCGACTATCAAACAACAGCAGGTGCCTGTTGTCCTAAGTATGTTCATCTCTTGCATGAAAACCAACCTGTTACTGACTTGTTGTTTTCCAGTGGCTACTCAATCTATGATAGCATTATAGGCGCCGAAACCCCCTGCTACTCCCACCTAACCACAACTTACTTTCCAGCATCTACACCCACAAATACAGCTCAATTGCAACTCATAACCGACACTGTCTTCAGCCGAAAATACACACTTGTCAAGCCGGCACCTTACGAACTGCCTACAGGTGGCCTCATTGGCATAATCGTCAATGCAGTCCTCTTCTTCTTCCTTATCATCGCCATAATTTGGTGGGTTCGCCGCCGCAAAGCCAAGCGTCTGGCCGCACAACGTCAAAGCACTACTTTCCCACCTGAAGAACCTCCACTCCACGGAGCCGACGGTACAGTTCGAGCAGTCTCAATGAGCGAAGTTCCAGCAAACTCGACCTTGTTCAACTCCAAGTCTCCACAAGAACTCGCCAGCCCAGGTCTTCATCAACCAATGAAAGGATTACCCCTACACTTCCCACCACCAGATCCACCATCCTCACCACCAGCCTACGATCGATCCATGTCTCTCAAATCCAGCATCCCACAAGAAATGCCCGGAAGCACCTACATGCACGAACACCATCCAGCATACACCCCATCAGGATCAAACATAGCATCCACCACAAACAGCGAAACACATCTAAACGCCCACAATCACAACGAGATCTCACCACAATCCCCACCAAGGACACCACCACGATCTCCAGCAACAGTGAGCATGAACACGCGATCTCCTGTTCTATCATCTGCTTCACCCTACAGAACTGAAAGTCCACTGGTCGGACCAATCACACCGCTCAGCTCGCCGGGCTTACCACCGAACAGAGGATTGAGCCCACGATTTAGGGAGGGCCCGATGTAATTTAATTGGTTTTGCTTGTGATGTTTTGGTTTAGTTCTTAGCTCTTTAGCCTTTTTTTTTTCTTTTCAATGTTTGGGTATTCGCAGATAGTCTTCGCAATTCTACAAAACACCATTTTCCATATTGATCCATTCACTTGTTCAAGCATCTCAAACCACAATTTAATTCGACTCAACTCAACTACGACAATGAGTCAGTCCCTTCACGACTAGCGCCCATGCTAAGTAACACTAACATAACACAAGACTCCCACTCAACCCAAGATCTAGTCCTTTTGAAATCCTCCAACACAGTAAACACTACCTACTAGATACCTAGGTATAGTAAGCTCTAACACAGTAAGCGTGACTCACAAAACCGCACCTCCCCGTACCCACCCAGATATCTATCTATCTAGGTATACAACCAAACTCATTTACCTTAACTCAATATCCCCCAAGGGAGAGAAAGAAAAGAGGGAGTGATCAAGTCGATGTTGGGAGGTAGTGACGCTGTCAATTAACAATCTATTCTATTCTACTCTATGCGCTCTTTTCACTGCTTTGCGTAGTTTGAGGAGGTACTTGATTCAGCACTGGAAGTGTGCCAGACGTTGTGGTGGTGGAGGAGGAGGAGGGATGAACACAACCCGACACGACACGATGCCGGCCCAGCTCTGTGTAGCATTTGCCAAATAGCCGTCACTCTCAGTTGCATCTAAGTCCCGAGCCACATCCGTCCACCAGCCATCGCGAACCCAGCACCACCAAAACCAACGCCAACCTTCCCACGCAACCCAACCCGACCCACCCTCGAACCCCATCCCCTCTTCAACCCCCCAAAGCCAAAGCAAACCCCTCCTCCTTCCTCGCCCGAAACTGCCACTCCCAAAGCACCGGCAAAAAACTCCAAAGATCAAACTCCGGCCACAACACATCCAAAAACACAATCCTCGTGTATTCATGACACTGCCATAACATGAAATCTGATAATCGTGCGACGCCGGATGTGCGAATTAGGAGATCTAAGGGTGGATCGTGGGGCGCGAAGAGGTGGGTTGTTATTGTGGTTGCGGTTATTGATTCTGGTGATGGAAGGGAATTTGATTGAGGGATGAGGTGGAGGGTGGTTGATTTGGGAGAGGAGTGGTAGGATGTTAGAGGGGAGGAGGGGGTTATTGGGGAGGGGAGGTCTTGGGGGAGGGTTGTTGTGCTGCTGCTTGGGGAGAGGGGGGATGATGTTTCGTTGTCGTCGTGGTCGTTGTCGTTGGCGTTTTCGTGGTCATTCTCATTGTGGTTGAGGTCGTAAGATTCATGTGTGTCAGGTATATGGTGATATTTGCTTGGTGTGTTGTCCGCGTATGTGCTGTCGGCCCGCTCTTGTACATGTCTCTGATCCGCATGCATTCTTGGTTGTATGCTCTCCATATCTCCATTCTCCGTCTTCTCTAGCTGTTCTTGCCGTTGCACGTTTCTCCTGATCCTATCCTCGGCAAATGCCCTTCGCCTGTGTCCATTGTCTACCTCGATACTCTTGACTGGCTTGCACCATTCCTCTACCACCCCTCGAACACCACTCGTCATCTCATCTCGACTCGTATACGGAAAACACACATTCAGTACCGTCTGGTGATTATGTTCCGTCATCTTCACTGCCCTGTCCATGGCCTCTAAAACATCCTTCTTCAATAAGCTCCTCTGTCCCAGTATTCGTATTCTTGCACCATAACGGTCTAACAGCTCTCCATGTTGTGACAGCTGTGTCAATTTTATCTTGGCCATTTCCATCAGCGCATCGACTTCGTAGCGCGAACGTTTGAAATTCTCGATGCTGAATGCGTAGATAGTTACGTGGGTCACACCGGATTTATAGCAGACTTCCAGAATCTGGCAGACAACCACGTTAGCATAAGTTCAACCTTCCCAGATGTCATCCTCTGCGCCCAATACGGCAAAGGAAGTGTATGTGCTTACCCGTGCCAATGCCTCGAAGCCCAGATTATGACCCTCAATAGTCTCTATCCGATGACTCCGAGCATACCGTCTATTCCCATCCATCACAAATGCGATATGCCGGGGAACTTTCCCTTGTTTAATCGCACCAATGAGTACTTCACGGAGTCGGTTGAGACCCCATTCCACAGGCGGGGAGGAGAGCAGCCACCGGCGCAGCGTGAGTATCTGCTTCGACATGGTGAACAGTGCAAGTAGCACTAGCCGTGCGCAGTTCTCGTACTACTAACAAGGGTTGACTTGTATTCGGGTTCGGTGGATGTGGTGGTATATGTCGAGTGAGTACAGTCGAGAGAAAGTTGTCAAGGATTGGGAGCTTGGAGTGTAGGTGGTGTGAGTTACAGACGCTCAAACGCAACAAAAGGAAGGCAAGACAGGTTCAGTGGACGTTCATAGACTTAGAAAACAACTTGAAGTTTCATGTTGGGGGCCTCGAGCCAAATTCGTCTATGAGTATCAATTCGCGTCGCGAGTCTTGGAGATAACTTTTTGTCTCTTTTGAAGATGTGGCTTAAGTGCGGGTCAACGTCACCCTCAACATTGCTTAAGGAAATAAGCAAGGGATCACCGGCTCACCCCTGTCCGTTCCTGACAACGCAGGCTGACTGACGAGATGCGATAGACGGACATATCAACTCGCTTGAGCAAGAATAATTCGCTTCTACCATGTACTCACTTTGGTTTGTACTAGCCTGTAGTAAGAAATCAGCTGAAGTGAGAGATTACTTTCATTGATCTGAATATTCCGATGATCTTTCTACATTCGAACACGCTCGCTGGCTTTTTAAATAGCAACAGCAGCAGCATCCAATCCAATCCAAAACGCTAGGAAACATCAGTTCTACTGCTCTCTTCATATCGCTGTCCCACATTCCTAGTCTTCTCCGGCTCGGTCCTTACTCCTGGTGGCATCAACACATCAGGTAATTTGATCCCCAATCCACCTGGGTTGCTGGGCTGTATCGGTTTCTGCGGCTGCGGCGCGTTGCCTCTTGGACCATTGTTGTTATTGTTCTTTTCATCTTTGTCGTCCCTCAGCTCTACCTCCAGCTTCTGTAGCTTCTCCCCTCGTAAGACCTTCTCAATCTGTGCCTTATCAAGAGTCTCGAATTCCAAGAGTGCATCCTTCAAAGCCTCAAGATCATCCCGGTGATCTTTCAACAATTTGTCGGCACGTGCTCTCGCGGCCTCAACGATCTGACGAACCTCCTTCTCGATTTGTTGTTTGGTCTCGCCCGACAACCTTTCATATTCTTGTGCATAGTCAATATTACCCAGCACCTTTGAGAAACCACATCGTGTTACAAGGTAGTTTGCCATGTGCGTTGCGCTGGACAGATCTGATGTGATACCGCTGGTAACCTTGTCCGGACCATAAACCAGTTCTTCGGCTGCTCGCCCACCCATGGCTACGTCAATGTCTGCAAGATATTGATCGTAACCTCGGCTGACTTCGTCCATTGGCGGAAGCATGTGTGTAACACCTAATGCTTGACCACGAGGAATAATGGTCATTTTATATAATTGGTTCGTGTTGGGTGTGAACAAGTTGACGAGACAGTGGCCGGCTTCGTGGTAAGCAGTCATAATCTTGTCTTTCTCGCGGACCATTCGTGACTTAACTTCAGCACCCATCATAATTTTGTCTTTGGCCCATTCGAAGTCCATGGCACCCACTTTTTTGTGCTTAAGACGTGAGGCGTGCACGGCGGCTTGGTTGACAAGGTTGGCAAGGTCTGCACCTGACATGCCACTGGTGGCACGGGCGAGATTAGTAGCATCAACGTCACCTGTGATTGGTACGTTCTTCATGTGGTGCTTGAGAATTTCAATTCGGCCACGCACATCCGGAAGTGGTACAACAACGCGTCTGTCAAACCGTCCCGGTCGAGTAAGTGCTTTGTCAAGTGCTTCAGGAAAATTGGTTGCTGCGATGAGAATAACCCCTGTGCTGGGACTGAAACCATCCAGTTCGGTTAGAAGTTGATTGAGAGTCTGCTTGGCATATGCTGGGTCCTTGGCGTTTCGCTTGCCACCAACAGCATCCAACTCGTCAATAAAGATGATGGCAGGAGCTTTGTTTCGAGCTTGAGCGAATAGATCTCGTACACGTTTCGCGCCAACACCAACGTATAGCTCATCGAATTCCGAACCAGACATGTAAAATACAGGACAACCAGCTTCGCCAGCCACAGCACGTGCAAGCATGGTCTTGCCAGTACCTGGGGGACCGGTCAGAAGGACACCTTTGGGTAGTTTGCCACCAAGCTGATTGAAACGCTCCGGATTAATCAAAAACTCAACCAGCTCTTGCAGCTCATCTTTCGCTTCATCGCATCCATGGACATCAGAAAACCGAACAGTCTGGTGTTGTGGTTGCACCTCATTGTTCTGGTTATTCTTCGTGCGGAAATTGGTCGTCATATCCAGAAGCAACGATGAGAAGGCCAGAATGAGGTAGAAGGTCAGACCGAGCCAGAGAGCCATCTTGACCCATCTGAAAATGAGAGAGCCCCAAGACTCCTCAACCACAACGTAGAGAGGAGCATCCTTGGCGCCCGTTCCGGAATTATTTCCAGGTCTCACTACTTGGCCTCCTCTGAACTGACCAGCGACTGCTTGTCCGACCGCGGATAACTGATCTGAGCTCAAAGCACTGCCCGAAGATTGCATTGCTGCAGCGCCTCCAATCGCGGGAGCACTACCAGTCATCTGAAGCGCTTTAAGGTAGGACGAATCAGCTGCAGCATTACTGGCATATCTTCCTGTCTCATATCGTTCGATGACAAGCTTGGGCATGTTTGACCGGAGAAGAGTCGAATAGAAAGTGTTCTGAGCAGTGGCGCTAGTAGGGTTGTTGTTTGCGGTACGTTCAGCGTGAGCGAGCTGGTTTTGATTCCATGATGGTCGTGTGCTGGAAAACGATCGAAAATGTGAATACGAGGCTTGAACTGGCCGTCTTGACGAGCCCAGAAGCAGCGACACAAACGTGGTTGAAGGACCCCGAGAAGGATTCGACAAGGTGCTCGCCTGCTGTAAGCCCACTCTTACTGGTTGGGACACCGATGATAAGTTGCGCTGTGTGGCGGTAGTTGCTGGCAAGGTCGTCGTAGAATATTGCCTCTTTGACAGAGAGCTCAGACTCTCCGTTGATGTTGAGGCAAGACATTCAGGAAGACGTGGTCGGTGGCCAGACTGCTGAATGTTAAACACCCTTCTGCCAATATTTCCATTTTGCCTTGTAGCCAGAGATATGGCTCTAGTTATCACAGTCTGTTCTGGTTTGCTGCATGTTGAATTAGATCTGAATATCCTATGCCGACGGAAGTTCTTGAGCGGCGAAATAGAGGATTGTAAGGATTGCCACAGGTCCGGTGCGACCATTGCTGCCGACTGCATGAAATGTGTCAGTAATAGTCTGGAGAACGTCTCGAGAGCGGTACGTACAGGTAGAGCACTCATTGCCGACTGCAGAACCATTGCTGGAGAGGGGCGGCACCAGGCCGCGGTGTGTTTCGAGTAAACCAGATGAGGACGTAATTAAACGAGTGATTGCAGAAACGATATAGACAACACCCTCTTAAGATTGCGCAACGCCGCGCACGTAGCCCAGCAAACAAATAAATGAACAAAAGACTTGTTAATGGAGTGTAAGGACGATGAAGATGCCTGCGCCATCGGAATGTCGATGTGGTGCGTCAATCATTGGGTGATGGAAGTCACTAGACGAATCGGCAACTTCGGTGCATCGGTCGCGAGATCACTCCACTCACCATACAAGTACCTAGTGTCTGCAATATACTTTTATGCCTGGGTGCCTTACGCCAGTCATGGTCACTTGTCAATCAGATGCCGATCTAAGATAGTTCCAAGGAAAGGATTAGAACTTTAACCGTTATTGAGCCAGACATAGATAGAGCAATCACATAAAGCAAGCATATCCATCCACCATATCGATGTTTCGATTTGCATTTTTCCATGTTGCATATGTTGAAAGCATCCTAGCAGGACTCGCATTAACATATACAGTACCTCGAAACCGCCCTAAAGCTCATTTGAACCTAGAGACCCGAAAATGTTGTCGCCGTGATGCAAATTTGGCTCGTCTGATACTAAGCTGTAGACTCCTAAGATTTCGGCTCCATGAAAACAGACAAAAATACTCACAGCATGCGTAAACGACCTGCTGTAGGTTCAAGTAAGTGATTCGATAGCGCCTCCATGACTTCAGTCAGAGACCAATCTGGCGCAACGTGGAAGACTTTGACATGACCTTGAGACGTGTCAGCGTCTCTTCGATACATGTACCATTGGCACTAAGCTACTCCTAATATGATTATCAAGTGTGAAGCCTTGAAAGACCCAAGATTTGAAAAGGTCGTCGCAAAGCTCAGAGCCTGGTGCATTCTTGATGTGACGATAGTCTCGAAGAAGTCGAATGATGAATTCACGGACTTCTGGAACTTGCTGTTCAGTGGCACTAGTTGTTAATCCTTCTTCTAGCACGTCGTTCGAAAAATTCTCGCTCCCAAATATATGCTGGAGCAATATGTTGAAGCCGGAGCTCGTCAAAGGCTGATCTCTCTGGGCCTCTAGAATGGTACTTCGAGGCAAACTCGACTGTCGAGGCTCGAACGATGCCGGCTGCCCGCCTTGTGGATCCATGATTGTAGGCACGTATAAGGAGAAACTTTTCAAAGAACAGTTTCCCAATCATTCCGTCCGCAGGAAGTGTTAAAGTAATACTCTGGCTGCTGCTAGTTGTCAGGCTGGACTAGATAGGCTTTGAGTGTGAAGGCCGAGGGGGCTTGTGTTCACGTCCAGCCCTACCGATTGGTCGTTGCTGAGTACAAACTTAGGGCACTCTGCCTTGTCTGCATGAACCAACCAGCGCTTAACAACGTGGCATGGCCACTCGGGCTGAAACTTGGCTAGCATTCTGACAGACGAGTCCTTATCGCTGGTCGTCGTCGAACACATCTTATCCGAGCTTCATATACCATACTTGATGAAGGAAGATGGTCGACCTACAATTCGCAACATTGGTTTGGCAAGAGCGGCTGAGCCTCTTGTGCAGAGCTAACGAGCTTTACTAGTACTATTTCATACAAAACCCTATTTCGCACTAGCGCCGAGATAGCAGAGGAGATGAAGGCAACGGCTACAGCTTCAGTTGTGAAACAAATAATCATTCATTGATGTCGCTGATGCATAGATCGAGATAATATCTCTCTCTGAAATATTGACCGTGAATACTATGGTCTAGGGTTATCTCACCCTATCCTCCCGTGATAATTCGCCATGAATAATCTGCCCCTCCCCGTGCTCTGATGTTGTCAATTAAATGCTGTACTTATCCATGTCCTTGTAGCCGTACCTTGCCAGGCTGCCCCGTTCTGCCATATCACAAACCACAGGAACGCCGCTTCGAGGAACCAAAAATACTTACGGCCCAATGAAGAACTCCGAACATTCCTCAATATCCACATCTCCGTTTGCAAAATCCCACCCAGTTATTCTACTGTCCTGACTGCAGCAAACGATGCGGCGAGCGTCGAACTGTAATTTAAATACACGGGTTTGCACATTGGCATTCGCATTGTTGTTATGATGCCCATGAGCGGGCCCTTGATGAGGTTGTGGTCGTGGTGGCGCTATCGCAACATTGAGTCCATGATGGTGATGATTTACAGGTTGATTATTTGGAGGCATGGAGGAGATTGGTAAAGATGGTGGTTGGGCGGGTCGGCTCGAGTTGATTTGTGCTGGTGGAGTGTGGACATGTTGATTTGGGTTGTGGGCGTTGTTGGATGTAGTGATGCTTGTGTTAACATTTGCGAAGCCATGCGCAAGCGCTGTGTTGATGGCACTTTGTGTTGCATTTTGAAGGTGTCCCATGAACTGATTCGTTGCGATTTGGACCGCAGGAGAATATGCTGGAGGTGCAGTGCTTTGTGATGACACTGCACTGCTGCTTGATCGTGCTGACGGCTGTGGACGGAGAGTTGTGCCATTGATGGCTATTGCGGCATTTCCAAGATTCCGATTGACGCCCATAACATTCTGCATGCCTGTTTGCAGGCTTGATATCGACGTATCAACTGTTGCTTGCACTATTTGGGAAGCTGACATAGAATTGCTTGGGCGAAGCTGATCCGACCTCGCAGTCTGGATCGCAATTCGGTCATCCACTAGTCGAGACCGCCGAAGACGACCAGAACTTGAGGCAAGAGAATCCTCCTGTATAGTCGAATCCTGCTTTAATGTCGGACCAACGACCCAGTTGCCATCAGAATCCTTCTTCCAAATGATAATGGATTCGTCATAGGAACCAGAAACAATACGAGCCCACTTACTTCCTCCACCACCAGGTGGAAGCGCTGCTCCTATCGCCAAGCGAGAAGTACCAAACTCACCGTTACGTAATCGCCGGTAGTAATAGCGATCATCCGCAACAGTTCCTTCTGCAAGCTCCTTTTGGTGCCTCCGCTCAGCTGCTCTGGCAGCAGCAACGTTCTCTTCCTCAGAAATGTGCGCATCACCGAAACCAGCTTGAACTGTTCGTACTAGATTAGTGTGACCTAGTAGACAAGCCACCTCAACCCCAGAAATTGGGTCAAAGATTCGAACACTGTTATCGCTGCTTCCACTCACAATTCTCCTACCATCGAATTGCACACAGGCTATGCCTTTTTGGTGGCCAAAAAGTGTCTTCAGCAAGGCGCCTGTTTTGAGATTCCATATATTGACATGGCGATCACCAGAAGCTGATACGATAAGATCGTTGTGGATCTGAATGGCATTAACAGCTGCGGTATGCGCTTCAATTGTCATGAGATGGGTGAATGGCCGCAACGCCTTATACACTCCATTGGCTATTCTGGTTTCAATCATGGATATGTCCATACCAGAGAGGTCGAGAATATGGTGCGGCACTTTGCAATGCGCGCTTTCCCTGACCCGAGGGTAGTCGGCGTCTGTAGGCAGAAGTGATTGTCGATTCCACACTTTGATCTTTTTGTCTTTTGAGCACGTAACCAAATACCGATGGTCAAAACGAAGATTCAATACTGATTCTTCGTGTGCGGAATTGATTACCTGCAGTTTCTGGCCGGTTGAAAATTTCCAAATGATAACACTTGAATCACTGCTGCCTGAGATGATGATATCTTCCTGTTCTGTCGGGTCAAATTGAAGGCAAAGTACCGACTGCGAATGTCCAACCAATGGCTTGCATTTTAGTCTTCTCGTATCGAGATCCCAAATACGAAGTGTCTTATCTCTGCTTCCGCTGACCAACCACTTCCCGAAGAACTGAATGGTATATACACATTCGGTATGTGCTTCTTGTGGATAGGAAGGATGGGGCAGCATGAAAGCTTTAGCACGAGCGTTCAGCCAATTATCCTCGAGCTTCCGCCGTTGCTTGTAGACATGTGGCCAATTGAAACGAGCTTCCCCTGTTGAATCCTGAACGACGAGATTCGACGGCGCGGACACTTGCCCGGACATTTCTACCTCGTGGCTCATGGTGGACATATCATCGTCTCGATAGTCCATCTCATCTCCTGAATCTTGACTGTGTCGTTTCTTCGGCCGCTGTGGTGACGCGCGAGAGCTCATAGGCACATCTGCCATTTCTTCATCCCCGCATTCGGCCTTTACATCAGCATCGGCTTCGATGATACCGTGTTGCTCCCTCCAGTCTGAAACATCAGCAGACACGCGACGCGGCGTGGACTTCAACCAACCCGAAGTGGCTCTACGCTTGACTTGCGGTTGGCCACTGTTTCTGAACAGCTCTTTTCCTTTCTTGGACCCCGTCCTTCCGATACCTCTGTATGCATCCTCGAACGCCTTCACTGCTTCAAGATCAATACCCCAGCCTTCTGCATAGTATAAATCTTGCCATAATCGAGGGTCCAGTATTCGTTCTCGCCAAGTCTGTGAAGCAAGGGAAGCAGTCAAAAGAGTCGAAGCATCCAGATAGCAGAAGATCTGGGAGATGATTTCGGGCGGCAGCTTGTCGAGAGGGTCCATATGTAGTAGCGGATTTAATCGCTCGACCACGGCGGCTATGTCAGTAGAGCGCAATGTTCGTAGGATCTCAAATGCTATTTCAGCTTTCGTTCGCTCGGACTGCGTGTTCAGCCACGCGACAAAACTGTTTTGAATTTGTTCCCCATGTTGTTGTGAATCCTCCGCAAAGCCTTCGTCCAGCTTGAAGGGTCCTGAGGTCGAGGACATCTGATTGTCACGATCCATTTTGGAATCATCCATAACGCAGTTCCAACGCAGTACCATGACTTGAATGGCTGGAACAAAACAAACGTTCAAAAGGTCAACGCATGACTTCGTAGTGAAACAGTGGAGACCCAGGCGGCGTCATAATAAATATAAACCGGGCACGAGCGAACTTGAGCCGAATGTCACTAGGCGTCAACAGGCTAAACACCGATCAGTGGAGAAGCGTTGAGTCAGCCGATCGATGCACGAGCCCAGGCTTCTTGGCAGTCACGACTCCCTGGAGGCTTGTTCCGCCACGCTACTCATAGTCACCCAATCACCTAACAACTTGAACTTCTGCTTGCAGGGGTGGACGTCCTCCACACGTTACGACAACGATTGTTCAACATACGATGCTCGAATTGTACCAAGTACTCCATGCTTGGTACTGGAGTCGTCATAATCTATGCTCATATCCAACCAAAAGAGATGGAGTTGCATAGTGTTGGTCAAGTACGGCATGTTACAGGATTCCATGTACCCAGCAACAATGAATGAAATCTTGTATAGAATTAGTGCGCTGTGAGAATCAAATCATACTTCTGCTGCATCATATCATCACGCCTGCTGTATCAGATGTAAAGCAACATCATCGCTTCTTCTTCGTCTCCTCATCACTGTCCGCCATATCCCAGCTAGATTCTGTCATCTCACCTTCACTCTCTCTCTTCCTTCCTCGTTCTCTCATTGCTCCCCTTATCCTCTTACTCACCTCATCGAGCCCTTCTTTCGAGTCCAATGAGCTCAATCCTCTCAGCTCGTTGTCTTTGCTGCCTAGCGCACCTCCAGCCGAAGAGCTGCGACTCCGGGACTTTGGCGTATGTGGCCGAGATGCGAAAAATCCAAACGCCCCGATGTTGCCAAATGCTTCATTCTTGGGAAGCAAACCAAAGGACTTGCCTGTTGGTGACGTGGAATCACTAGTCTCGGAGGAGAAGAAAGTCGGGGTTGACGGTTCGGTTGCCTCCTCTTCTACTTTCGACATGTCAGGCATTTCCTTGTAACTCGATTGATATGCCCCGTCTCTATAGGGGTCTGCGACGATGCGATTTGCGTCAAAGTCAGGATACAGCTCAGGACCGAGTTCGTTGATGAGATCAGTCACTTTCATTGCTAGCGCTTCCCGCCTTTGGCGAAGTCGCGACAGTGTATTCGATGATCTTGGATTGAGGGCAACGAACAAGGGCGGTAAGGATTTCAAAACATCCATTCCGACCTCACCAATTCGCAAGGCTGCAAGGGTAAGGCTGATGTACAGCACAAACGAGAAGCAGACGAACATCCACACAGGTAAAAAGTCAGGCACGTAAGACCGTGCTCTCATCCAGGCTGGCACTTGATATGTATAGTGACCCGCATTCCTGTTGTATACCAGCCAGAGAGTGACAATAGTCGTGTAGTAGATGTAAAGTGCTGGTGCAAAGGCCATGGCGACAAGCAATTTCCAAGTCGTGATGACGTCGCGACCCTGAAGTTTGACTGTAGATGCGGCCAGGGCTTCCCTCGACTTTTTGACAGAGATGATCTTGGTCACCACAAACACAGGCCAAAATAGTGCCAAACCTGGTAAGGTTCCAGCGAACAGGAGAAGAAGCTCACCCAACCTGTAAAGTAAAACACCTGCAGTGTAAAGCCACTGGCGATTTTTGAGGTCGCCCCAGCCTATTTGATGATCTGAGATGCGTAGGGCACGAAGGCGGCGATTGTAATCAGCCACATCTTTCTTGAGGCCAACAACCCGTGGATCGTCTTTGTATTGCGTGTAACCTTTTATGAGTCGACGGTTCAGCTCGACAACAGTCGGTAAAGGTAGCTTCTTGCCATGCGGGTTGTACAATCTTCGAGCAGCTTGAGCCAACATTAATGTGTCGTAGTCAGGGCTTGATTGTGTTACTGATAGTAGACCCTGATAAACAGTTTCGAGCAGTGATCCGACAGCATTTCTTCGGTCACCAGCTTTGTACGCCGCGACTTGATCAGGATGCACCTCGATAGGATGACCGAATTCTATGACAGCTCTTGATCGAAACTTATGGGCATGAAAGTAGTTCATTCCAACCGGAATAATCTTCACATCGCAGTTAGGGTCCTTGGCAAGAGCACCTAGTGCCATGATCGCAACACCTGCTTTGAGTGGTAGGAGATCTGATCTGTCATGACTGCCACCTTCCGGGAAAATCCCAATACAACCTCCCGCAGAGAGCTCATGGAAGACTTCATCGTAGACTTTCGACTGGTCGACATAAGGTGCAACTTTGAAGCTAGTCCCGCGTGTCTGGCGTGCCTCGCCGTTCTCAAGGATTTTGGATGAGTTGCTAGGTGCACCAGTACCTGTCAGAGCGTCAATGGCTTCGGGAGTCTTGAATGGTTTCTTCAATCTCAGTTCGGTAGGTGAGAGGATCTCACCGATTTCGGTGCTTGGTGTCTGGTTTCCTATTCTAGGTAGCACAATCAAGCCCCCAACCTGGAAGTCACGGCTCTTGAAATTCGTCCCTACACCACGAACCAGTGTCGGATCATTGTCTTGGTCCGGTAAAAATATCTTCCCTTCTGCAGGCTTGACCAAATCTAACGCTCTTCCCACCGGTATAGCACCACTGGCAGCGGAAAGTGCACCTATGAATTTTCTCTTGGTCGATTTGGCAGCGACTAAGTAGGAGATGCGGCGCTTGGCTTCGGTCTTAATGATTCGCATGAGAATGAGCGAGTCGACAAACTGTGGTACAGCATTAGCATTGGCTCGGGCATTGGTGGTATGGTGTACGAACTTGGTTGGCATGAGGAGCAGCGACCAGTATTATGGCCCCTTGACGAGGTACCTTCCACGCTCCTCTTGGATGTACTTCTCGAAAGAACAGGTCAACGAGCACGGACATAACCCACAGCATGAAATCGTAAAGCCATGGTATAGTGCGGGCATTGCTTTTCGTCTTCGTGGCAGAAGCCATAACGAAACCCGACGAGTGGCGTTGTGGTTGCTGTGAATCGATATCAGACGAGGATATTGTTCTCGGAATGGCTACAAGGCATCTGGCAGTCTCCGATCAACGAGGTTGTAGAAATGTCGAACTTCCTGCGTGGGTTGGTGGCTGCATAATCCAAGACGCAACACAAAACAGCAAAAGGAACGAGTGGAACGCTAGGAATGAAAATTCACTAATGCTGCATAAGATGTATTGCGCAAAGATGTTGTCGTCTTCTACAAGTACCAACAACGTGTTCTCATCGTTTCTTGCTGGGGTGAGATCTTGTAAACTTGAATGTTGGAAATTGTTGGGCCAGAAATTCGCAGCTGCAGATGACGAAAGTCTCATAGGCTCGCAGGAGGACATCCTCGAACGAGGGGGTTAGCTCCATCCCTCACATCGGGGAGGATACGGGACGCTAGCCACTTTGAGCCTTGGACTCTTTACGACAGCTTCAGTATTACTATCTAACACCCTGCTCCCCGCGCGTCCTTTTCTAGCTTCTCGCAATACACCACTTCAATGTCAGGTGTGGACGTTAAGGTGTAATTGAGCAGGTATAATCTACACAGGTCTATCGACTACGATAGCATCAACTATTTGCAGACAGTCGACTAGTAAACGATTAAGTATATACAACCTACACAGATTGGTTAGCGATGTTTTCAGAGGATGATCACGAAGGAGACTCACCTGTGTCATGCTGTTGACCGCAACTCCCCATTTCGCCATCTCTTCCTCGCACAGGAAATCCAGCGGCATCCATACTAGATGTCCTCTGATCTTGTCCATCTCCTTCTTCACAGTATCGACCGGCATGTATGGATCATGTAAATGGCCTTGCTTCACAGTATCTCTGGGCGCGAATGTGTCATAATCTTTCCAGGTCTTGATGTTGTCATCAGGATCAGCACGGAAAAGGTATCGGTATACTTCGGTGTTCGTTGTGGCTTGTGAACACCAAAGATTCCACAAATTGTCGTTCAGCGGATCTGCAACAGCCTCCCACTCTTCACCACTATATTCCTGGTTCATCGCAATGGTTGGAGGCTGTGCATTCGGATCGTTGGTGCCGTCGAGTTCTTGGGCCTCGATGATGCCGAGGTGTTCGCGCCATAGGTGTCGTCGGAGGGTAGCAGCGTGGTAGCCTGCTTGGTAAGGCCTACCATTCATGGTGGACTCGAGCACGCGAGTATCCTCCATGACAATTGACAGCTCCGAATCATGCTTACCTAGCTGAGACCGATCATTCATATTCGAGGAACCACATATCACAATCCGATCGTCCACAATGAGAAGCTTCGCATGGATGTACAACTCCTCCTGCACGAAATTTAACTTTTCAGTTTCCTTGTCCTCGTCCGCCCATGACTCTTCTGTCACCGTGCCACCGCGAGCCATGGCATCCTCGGCAATCGAGTCAGCACTGTGGATTGGATCCTTCACGTCCATATCTTTACGTGAGGCCTCGAACCTTCGTTTTCGGTCTATAATCGACTGACGCTCGTCCTCACTGATCCCATGGCCGGCCGCGCCTCCTTTGGAGTCTTTCTCCTTTTTCTCGTCCTTATAACCATGCACACCACTACCCATGATCTCCTCGGCTTCTGCACGTTGCAGCTGCTGATAGGAGACGCCCGACTCTTTCTCCTGCTGAATCAAACGAGAAGTCCTGTTGATTCGGTCGTACGCTCTTAGATTGAACATGAAAATGTACTTTGTAGGATCGTAGCCAGCCTCGTGAATTTGTCCCATGATGCTATGCCTCCCACGGTTGATCGATTTGTACTGGAAATCCATAATTGCTCTTGTGCCAGCAGCGGCGTCCTGCCTCAGATCGCCGGCAAAACCTGGAATTGCAGGGATCAGAATGATGACTCGGAATTTACGATTCTCTTTAGCTGCTCGAATACACGCGTTAACAATAGCCCGGCCGACCGTGTTCTCGATCGGTTTTTGTTGATCTCCGGTCGCGGTAATGAAGAATTGATTTTCGAGGTAGACGTAATGTTCTGCTTTTTCAATAACTTCGGCATATGCATTTTGAATGCTACGATCGAGCAAGATACCGCTAGACCAGTCGTCACTACTCCGGACAATTTGAGCACGCACAGTACCTTGATTCTGGAGGCTTTTGGTCTCGAGGGGCGTCAGCGGATGCTGTATATACTTTCCCACTGGAAACTTAGGCCTTTGAATACCGATGAGGTCCTCGTCAGGATTCGATCCATCAGGGTTTGAGCGGGTGCTTAGACATAAATAGTCGACGTCAGGATTTCTCTTATACTTGTCGCGCTTAATAAAGTTCCATCGCAGAACAAAATGCTCGGCAATATCAACGACACATTCACCAATCAGGCCCATTGCAACATCATGCCATGGCATGCGACCGAAGTCCGTTTTATTGAGCTCATTCTCTTGCCAATCCTCGACGGTCTGGAAATCCATGATTCTACTGAGGTTAGTAGTGTATTAAAAAGGTACAATTTTGCTCACCTGTTGTTGTTGTAGTCTTGACCCGGCCAAACTTCGTTTTGAACCCCAGACGGATGGACATCAGCTAACATGTGATGACGGGTATCCCATCGGCCATAGCACATGTCCAGACCACCAATGAAGGCCATATGGTAGTCGATGACAATGAATTTCTCGTGGTGAGCCCAAAAGAAGGTCATGTCGCCAAGATTCTCAAGGACGTTGTGATCGGGGTGTCGCATGACATGAATTTTGCCGTAGCCGGGGCTGCCCTCGGGGCACAGGGCGCGCAAAGCATGTTTGGTGTGGTTGGAGTTGCAAGTTATGGCCTGGGTGACCTCCTTGTAAACACAAACATAAATTTCCACGCCACGCTCGGCGGCGCGCTTGATGGTTTGGTCCAAACGCCACTCTTGGTTGAAGAAGGCGGGGCGACGGAGGAAGAGTTCGGGGGAAAGCCACCAGTCGGCAATGTAGATGACTTCTCTGGCATTTTCGATTGCTTCGGATACCGCCCAGAAATAGTCGCGGCCGTCAACATACCATTTGATCTTGTTGTTCTCACGCTCCGGGAAGTAGGAGTTGAAACGATGTGAATCGCATATGGCCGAGCGTTTGCGGTCGGTCTCTCGCTCGTGTTCTTCGTCGTGACGATGATTAGGGTTGAACAAGTTGCCTAGCTTGCCAACCTTGTGCTTGAGATGAATAGCTTCGATCTTGGCATCCTGTAGTTTGCTATCTGTTGATATGAGTCATGGTTGGAGCGCGCAGCGGTACAGTTCGTTGCGTACCTCGTAGCTTTTCACGAAGTTTGTGCATAGTGCGCGGTAGTGTTGAGCTGGGTGTACAGAAGTGTCTCGTGCTGCAACACTGAGGGGGATAGTGAAGATAGCTCGGCAGGGATGTGTAAATACCAGGCTAGGTGGAACGCGCCCCACTATACTCTGATCGTCAATAATGAAGAAACATGTACAGACACAGTCATCTCTGACGAGCGCAACAGAGTGTTCGAAACAATATTGGATTGGAACAATGTATCCGGAAACCAGGAAGGACAAAACCAGATACAGGATTGCCGATGCAACCTCCCATAACCAAGGCAACTCAACTAAGTTATCATCCGCCCGCGCCGCCGAACGATCTGCCAAGCCAATGATGTCTTGCATCGAACTCGCCAAGAAATTGCTATTGATTTCTCAAGAATTTGTTAACCGCATCTTTCAATCTGGTCAAATTCGCTGCTTAGCACGCCTGCCTAAATCAAGATTTAAGAGAGAGCCTCCTCTTTCAATTCAAGTGCAAAAGGAGTTTTGGATGCTTGAATATGCTAAACGAAAGGAACAAGTGCGGGAACTGATGCGAGTTTTCTGGAAAGTTATCACCCTATTATGCACTTCTCATAGGTGCTGATTGAAGTGTACCATCTGCCATCGACGACAAAGGAACTTCACTGACTTTGTAGGTACACGCTTTCTCCTTCTAACGCCATGCTTTGTACAACCCTGAGCAGTATATTCCGATCCTTGGTCACAACCAATACCACATTCCAATTCCACCTCATGATAACCCTCTAGTTTCGAGGACCCCAGTAAGCGTCAAGAGAGAACTCGTTAGAATCAAGTATGTCCTGAATATCCATGCTCGTGAATGAGTTGGCTGTATCGTAGCTTGAGTCATCGGCGGCCGTTTGACTAGCTGACATAGTCTCAATCCCAAGCGAACTGCTAGCCATGGTGCTGGGTGTGTCTGCAGATGTACTGCTAGGCTCGGTGGCAGCAACGCTGGCGATTTGGGCGTCTTGGAGCTCGATATCGTCCTGCAAAACATTAGCTTTTCGGTATGTGCGTTATCTTGTTTACAACTTACAGTAGCTGGGTATTGTTGTGCTACAACGACAGGCTGCACCGGATTTGTAGCCAAAGCCATGAGTGGTGCGGCTGCCATCGCTGCAAACGAAATGGTCGATGGAGGCACTTGCCGGCTTTGTGAAGGTCTGAAGTCTGCCACTCTGGTCGTTGGAGGTTTCGAAATCAGTCCTGCACGAAAACAATATCGAGTTACTCCAGCGAACGAGTAATTGGTCGTCTGAGATCGCTGTGGCGGATGATTTGGAATTCGAACGACGTTACCACCATTGCGATACCAGCCAGTACGTTTGAGGTATTGATCAGCCGGGATGACAGGAACGATCTGCGTCGCGATGTCGAGAAATTGGTCAAGAGAGACATTGTCTTCACTATGGTGATCTCTGATGTAGCTGAAGGCAGCGCTCAGAAGCTCCCACAAGCCATGATCGATATCTCCTTTCCAAAGAGCGCTCAGCATCGGTGAACGACTTTTCTGAGGCAGATCTTTCATAAGGGAGGAATAGTATGCTAAGGAATATCAGTAGGTTGTCTTGAAATCTGTATGACACGATGGCTTACTCCGAAACGCCATCCAAGAATTGACGACCTTGCGTGGCTTCTTTTCTTCCGCTTTCTTATCGACAGTCGTGGTGGCAGGTGTACCAACCAAAATCGCTTCTAGCTGAGCATTCGCCATCATATCAAGAGAGCATTGAAACAAAACTGGTTGCAATTCTGTGTGAATGATCTGGGGATGTTGAAGCAGAAGAAGTCGCTGCTCAGGAGAGAGGGATGCTTCGAATTTTTGAAAGGCAGCGAAAAACTCTCCGTGAAAGATGTTTTCGGACATTGTTGAAGTTTGAGAAGTCAAAGCTTAGTTCTGAAAGATCGAGGGTTGCTTCGTGACCTATAAAATTTAATTCGAGATTCCGTTATGAAAATTGAGTAAGGCAGAACGACATGCAGGAGGAGTTGTCAAACTTTATAGGTTTAACATGGAGGCTGGTCAAGTAAGTGACATTTGAGGGAGTGAAGGAAATTCTGACTTTGTGTTCAAGTTTAGGGTGGTCAAAGCTTCACAGGTTTCGGATCTTCCACCAGGGTCCACTTTTCATGAGAGGTCATGCTATTGTTCTTCATGGCTGAAATTCGACTCTTCATCATGACAAACGCAGATAAAGATGTGGCTGGAAGAACAATTGAGGTCATTTCTGCAGTATAATAAGATGGTTATGGAAAAAGCCCACCCGATTCCTTCTCTCGAACAGATCTAACCCCGAAGTCATACACAGCTGCTCTGACAACTCACAAGAAAGCATGGACCGTTCAGAATCTCCGAGCAAAGACGCCATGTTCATATCAGACTTCAGGACAGATGAGCGTGGTGTCATAGATGGTAAGTCACACAAAATCCTCGTCGAATCTACGTTGACTCGTTTCTTCTAGCAACGACAGGTCAAGTTCGGTCACCATGCTCAATAAGATATCTCCACATGCTGTACATGGAACTGTCCCGAGCCAGATCATTCGTCTTGGTCAGTATCCCGAAGTGGACATGTGTCCTTGATCAAGAAGAGAGGCTACGCTTCCTGAAGCACGAATTTCAACGCCTGATCCGATGTCCAGGTCTCTTTCCTTCTGCAATTGTCAAAGCTCGTTTCATGGTGCTATGTTTCCACCTTGACTGCGAATACCAATTCAACAAAGCGGTAAAGGATCTACTTGTCAATGAACAACTACAGGTTATTGAGAACCTTTCAAGCAAACACCTTACAAGACCATCATATCTGCCGGGTAGCCATGGGTGGGAGAACTTCTTGCTTCCTGGGGCTCCGGGAGCTCAATTGGGTCATGCGAAAACAGAGCCAGTTTCGGCATTCCAAGTTCTGCCTGGTGTAGGAATGAGGATATGTTCGGACTTCGCTCGAGAAGAGAATGACATAATTCAGTATGTCTATGGTGCAGGTTCTAACGCTGTTACGATGGGTTTGAAAAGTCTTCCCTCAGATCTCGACCATTCTAACGTCCGCGTTGGATCAAAAACCGGGAAATGGCCAAATGTCCGCCTGCGACACCATACCACAAGTGTCATTCTTAGCCCAAGCCCTTTTAGAGAGGATCTAGGGGTCCGACTTGACATACGAAGCACAGCACCAGTTCCGCTTAAGCACTTCTCCTCCATGATTTATCGTGTTGAGCAGCAGGGTCCAGGACCAAATGCACCAGCGGCTGCACTGAATGCTCCGAACGTCTTTCCAGTAATGGGTATCCGCTCGTGGCACCGTCCCCTGCGACGCTGGGATCTACATTACCATACGAATCCGATTGAAGAATGTTCTTGCCAGAAGAAAGTGGAAAAGACGTTAGGGTCAGAATCAACAGATGCAGCGCCAGTGTCATCATCTTAATTATCTTACCACAACTCCGACGCTCATCACCTGCCAAAGTTCAACCAACCTTGTCCATCGACATTCTATCATCCAACCACGCAACCTACCACACAGCATCAAACCTAAACCCAGAAAAGAAAGAAAAATTCCGGGAATCAGGCAACAAATCGCGGAGGCAAAAAAGACTTCACAAAAGGCTACACACTACATCGAATTGCATTCCCCACCCATCCAAGCACATACACAGCACCTCAGCACAATTCACAGCGGTCAAACTCACCAGCAAAAAGACAAACCAGCGTCAAAGTTGACCATGCCACCATACATGGGACGCAAACCACATCTTCCCTGCCACCCCAAAAACAAACACGAGCTGACTACACCAAAGAAAACGAAATGTGCAAATCACTTCAAACGCAAATCAGACCCAGTACTGAAAACGGTACGAAAGCACGGCACAACACTGGATCAGTAGACCACGGAAATTGCGCAAGCAAGCATCGTATGGAATGGTATGGCGTAAGAAACACGGCATAGTATCGCAGGACATGGCACGGCGTTGCAGGATACACAATTTCTACCAGCAGAAGCTATTGAGATACTTGTCGCTGCACGGCACGTCGTTTCAGGACATGCTTTCTTCATGGATTCGGTCAGTGCTGTACAGGATAGCACAGCACAGCATAGCATAGCATGACATGGCGTTTCATAGCACACACTAGCATAGCATTCGAATAAAGTATCAGAAAATCCACAAAACACGTTCCGCTTGCACCGCACCTTGATGTTCAACCATGCACAGCACTATCAGTACAGCGCAGGAAAATAAAAATTCACACTCTAACTGGACCATGCAGCCTTGATCTGACGCCGCATACTAGCATCCCGTAAGCACAGACGTGAGACTAAGCAGAAAGTGAAGTTGACCAGGAGCACATGCCGGAGCAGACACGCAGTAGTTTCATGTTCATCCCAATACATCCACAAGCTTGCAGACAAGTAAATGTATGTGCAAATTATCAATGCAATCAATACTCGTATTTTAAATTACCAGCAGTCCACAGCACTAACAACAGCGCAGTCTCCACACTCTTCACCCAGCAGCACCACACCCTACGTCCATCCTTCACTCAATGACTCAGCGAAAACGATCACACACAAAACAAACGCAGCAACTTCTCCAAGCCCTCCTTCCCCTCCCTCATCCTCCTCTGCAACTTTTCCGCATCAATCAAACAATCAACCAACCTGCACCGTCACCACGAAAGCCCGTAGTTGGGCACTCGTTTGTCACGCCTTTCCCCCGTCGTTTGCGTACAGGAAAATTAAATCAGGTGGTTGGAAGGGGGGCGGAGTGGAGCGGATGGGGGATCCGGGTGATATGTCACGGAGTTGTGGTGGTGGAGTGCTTCGTATTGTTGTCGTTTGTTGGTGATGTTGGGTTCCAACTACACGGATTATTTGGGGAGTGACGGAGAGAATGGAAGGAAGCGTGGGCGGGTGGACAGGGTCGAGGATTTGGGATTGGGTGGTGGAGGGTTGGCTGAGATGTTATTTTGAGGATTGGGAGGGTTGAGGTGTGGCTGTTGGTTTGTGTGAGGGAGGATGGAGATGTGTAGTGTGCTTGCGGCAAAGATGGGATTTGAACGGTATATATACGGTAAATCATACAGTGAAGAGTGGTACTGAGAAGGAGTTGATGTGCAATCAAATTGTATGCTTGCAGTTGCAGAGGATTGTCTCTGATTCATGAAAGGACAATGAAAGTGTCCAAACTCATTGCTACATACACCGCTGTAACATTGGTTGTAGTCTGCAGTCTGCTTCTGGTGCTCCGAAATAACCATTGTCAAGCTAGAAATCAGGCTGAAGTAGTGTTGGTGCTTGCTTTTAGCATGTTTGGGATACATCACAGCTCTTATTGTTGTGACTCAACTAAGCTCTCCGAAACGAATTGGCTGCTGTCCAAACTCCGTGCGGTGTGGGAAGTGATGGTTGTGCCTCGTCTGATTCAATTCCTTGGTCATGGCAGTGAGTAGCCATATGCCGAGTGTATCGTATCAACTTCTCTGGTGGTCCAGCTTGCAACACCTTGGTTGTATGCGCCTGATGCAGGAAGTACAAGATTTAGCACATCCATATGGCGGCTAGCCTCGACGTTCGACAGCCAGTGTGGGTGCAGTGAATCTGCCTTCGAGCAGTGATCACGATGGAGCTGCTAGAAAATGCACAAAATACACGAAGGCTTCTTACTGGGAGCGTTTTAGCTGAACAAGAATGATTGGAGAAATGCTGCATGTCGACCGTTCACCCAGGATCACCTCGAGCATCCCAATCACTTGCCCAGATAAATGTATTGCACCGCCATTGCGTGCCTCGTTCTTGTTTTCCACCAGGTCCAAGCGGTCTGGCACACATCCAGAAACTCCGGCCACAATTGACCCCTGGCTTCTTAGTAAGCATAGTCTTGCACGGCTCATCATGTTCACATTTTGGTGAGACTGGCTTGGCGAAGAGCTTGCCCCAGGACTTGCGACTTTCGAAAGAGGCAGCCTCAGCTGCAGCATAGTCTTCAGGTGAGATTGGTACTTCGGCTTGAATTAGTTGTGGTTGAGATGGTGATTTAGGAACTGCCTCGGTTTCCACTCGGTGGGTTACAGGTTCTTTTTCTGGAGAGGACACAGGTGATTCACTCACACCATTAGTCTTTGGTTGTTTCATGGTAAAGAAGCTACCAAGGCTTTTCTGGCCCTTAGAACTGCCATTCGAAATTGTCTTCGCTTTCTTCGAGGTTGTAGATGCAGAAACCTGCGATATAGACCGCTTGATACCGTTGGGCTTTGAGGAAGCTGTGCTGGTTTGACTGGACTGGGCGGTCGCTGTGTCAACTTTTGGTACCGGCTCAATGGCACTGACATTCCTGATTGGAGATGCTACTGTTTGACGGATGCTCCCCAACTGTTTTATCGGTGATTCAGCAGTCGACGGAGCAGGTGCGGGAAGAGACGGTTTTTTCGAAAACATGTCTTTGATGTTTCTCCTTCGGTCGAATTCTTGAATCAGCTTGCCAGACATTGGCAGTAAATTCTTGGCTGACCATTCCATCTTCCTCGTCCCGTCCTCAAACATACCAGACGGGTTGACCATGTCCAGGATATGCCTTTCCTGCCCTCCTATCACAATTTTCTCCTTGAACGAGCCATACACCGGACAATGATCGCTTCCTAGTAAGCCTTCCTGAATGTTCGACTCCTCCCACCAGCCTTTCATCTCGTGACTGCAAAGCACGTAGTCAATCCTCGCACCATAATTCCCTGGCCTTGCATTGACTCTTGTCTCCCAACAAGTGTACATTCCTCTCCTTTCCTCATGAAAACTTCGACAAACATCCCACAGAATCTGATCCTCACGCCCCTCGTCTTTCTCACCATACACCTTCCCGCCCACGAGAAGCTGGTTGAATAATCGGCGGGAGGGCGTGGATATCCATTCAACATGATCGATGTTTTTCTTCCTCATCGTTTCCTCTGCCGCGGCGGTGTCGATCTCTTCCCTGGATATGTTCATATCCCCGATCCATATCACTCTCTTGCCCATCTTCACCAAGTTCCGTATTCTGGCGTCCAATACCTTCAGAAATGCAGTGCGAAAGTGTGTTCTTGTCTCATCCCTTTCAGCAGGACAGTATATACCGAACAACACGAATGCAGGAAACTCGAGGACCACACACCGGCCTTCTGCGTCCAGTGCCGCCGGATCGATTCCTTCAGCTCCGTCGCATGCATCTCGTATCTGTTCCTGCGTTGGATAACCTCCAATTTGTTGCTCCTCGTCCAGTTCCCTGAATGGCACAATGCTGTTGGGCGGACACAAAATTCCTGTAATGCCTTCTTCTGCTCTGATAGGCGCACATTTCTCATTTCTGGTATATATCACAACACCAGAATAGCCCTTCTTGTACCGTGGCAGCGACCAATAGCAGTCAAAACCAGGCACAAGAACCATATCATCACGCAGATCCTTGCGCTGAATTTTTGTTTCCTGGAAGCAGATGATATCCGATTGTAAGATGTCGAACATAGATTGAAAAGTACGCGTAGACGACCATGGCTGATAGCTGAAGGGATTACGGATGCCGTTGACATTCCAGGTGGTTATGCGAAGAGCCATAATGGCAGTGGATAGAGACGGAGGACTTGACAGCGAGGTTGACAATGGCAGTGGCGCATCCTCGAGGTTAATAAGGACCGTACTAATTCTACATACTGTCCACACCAATATCAGCAGTCCCACTCTCACACCGCGTTCGCGACGACAGTGAGGAAAGTGAGTAACATCTCACACGAGCTTGAAGCGCAGTCACGTTAGCAAGTCGAAAATCCTAATGACGCAGTGCTTCCGAAGCTCAAAAGTAGAACTGCTTTCTCGGCTGCGCCATACCAGATCAATCCTAGCGCTCCAGCTCTTGCACTGCTGTTGACCTCCGATAACCAGCAACCTCACCGTCGACCTCACATTCCACGCAATTGACGACTCTCCGCTCCTTTAGAACGATATCAGCAACGATGTCCTTCCACCGTCTCGGCCTGCGCATGGCGCAACAACCTCTCCGACAGTCCATGTCCCCTGTAGCTCGAACACACGTACGAAACGTGCAGCGAAGATTCCTTTCCGTCAACGAGGAGCAGAAACTTGTTGGAAGTGCCGACAACGCATTCAACAGAGAACGTGCTGCTGTGAAGGCTCACGCTGCTGCTACTTCAGGTTCGTGCCGCCCACATACCACCTCAAGAGGAATATCACACCACCTTTTCTATCAATGATCACACAAGAGTATATCGCGGAGCAAAAGAGCTGGACATACGAATTTCAGTGTCATGTTCATTCTAGTCTTATTCAAATCGACCTCGGATATGTAAAGCTTTGTTCGAGCGTCTTCACTAACTTCTCATTGCATCCAGACCTCTGGCGCCGTCTGTCAATCTACGTCGTTATTCCCTGCCTCGTCCTTGCTGGTATCAATGCCTATAACCTCTGGAATGAGCATTGGGAACATTGGGAACACATGCCGCCTCTAGAGGAACGTGTCGAGTACCCATACCAGAACATTCGAACGAGGAACTACTTCTGGGGAGATGGTGATAAGGTGAGGATAATCCTATTCCGTACATAACTGTGCCAAATACCCTAGCCATGGACATTTGATGAGCGAGAGAATGGTCGATATCGGTTGTGGGGAAGGAGAAGACTATGGAACATTTCTCGAATCTCATGCTAACATGTGCATTGTAGACCCTCTTCTGGAACGACAAGGTCAACTACCACAACAAGGACAAGACTACATAAACTCCCAGCACACTCTTTGTGGTGGACAAACATGAGTCGAGCAAGAATGGCAACCATCTCTTTGTGGTGAATATGTACAGATTGCGGCATGATTGGGCGAGCAACAGTGCGTTGTATCAGAGCAGGCACAAGGACAGCGAGTTGATAGCTGAGAAACCAATAGACCCAAAACAGAAAAAGAGAAAAAATCAATTTGTCGATACCTCAAGGAGCTTCGAGTTAGTGGACATGACATTGTCTTCAGACACCGGAATTATTCTATCTTCCACCATGTCATTCTTATTTGTGATCATTCCAACAACGCCCATTCATTCACGCTTTCCTCAAACCTTCTCATCCTCATACATAACCCTAACCTCCGCATACCGCTCCCCCATTTCATTCGCCAACCTAAGATCACCTCGTAACATACAAATCCTGCCCATCTTTCCCAAACACTCCAACTGCCCCTCGACCTCCTCCACAAATCTAAACTGCTCAAGCGCCATCTCCAGATCCTCCATCGCAACACTTACAAATTCCTTCCTCTTCCTCTTCGCCTCGCCATCTTCATTCCCTACCAGTCCCGCTAATCCAACACAACAGTCCGCAAGCACGAGATACAACCGTCCCGTGAGATCGCAGTCTTGACACTCTAGCACCCCTGGTAGAATTGCGAGTAATAAATCTCTCGCTGGGGAGAACTCGTACGCTTCGTTTAGGATGTGCGCGAGCACCACTACGCCATCGAATAGAATCGGTAAGATGCGCGCTTTGTACGCCATGTCTATTGCGCGGATAGCGAGCGAGAAGCCTTTGAAGGGTTTGTCCCCTTTGGCCCAGAGGCCGGCTTTAAGGACCATGAGTTTCGATTTCCAGAGGACGTCGTTATTTTCTGTTAGTACGCGGGTGGCGAGGGTTTCGATGGCTGTGAGGGCGTCGATGAAGTTGCGTTCGCGGGTTAGGAGCTCGATTTTGAGAAGTGCTATTTGGAATGATGTTTCGATGTCGGATTGCTGGGTTTGGGAGAGGAGGGTTGTGATGTGGCGGGATGCGGTGGCGAGTTGGTTTTGGTGGAGGGAGCGATGGATCTGGGCTATCATGGTGTGTGTTGAATAGTGGGTTTTATGTTTGAGCACGCGCATGATGTTTGGGTGTGCTGAGGGGAGCTCATTGAGTAATGAGGTGGCTGTTGAGATGTGACCGGATTGAGCGAGGAGAGCGGAGACGCGGAGGGTACATTTGAGGATGTCTTCTAGTGGTGCTATGTCACTGGATACAGCTGGGGTGGATAATGAAGATGGGGCGTGGCAGATGAGAAAGCGTTCGCTGCATGAACGTGCCATGTGAGTCTGACCTATGCGACTGAACAGAGTTGATTTTAAGAGTAGGGCCGGTCCCGTGCAATTTGGCACATTTTTGACCATGTTGACATGTGCCGCTTTTACCACGTTCTCGAAGACATGAGCTAAGCCTTCGCCATGTTGGAGAGACAGTTTAGCTTCGGAAAGGAGAGTTGTGCTGAGAAGTGTCCACATTTCTGCTTCTTTGGCGCGAGATTTGAGGAAGGCAAGACCTTCGACTTCATTGCCCAGAATTCCTGTCTCACGCAGCGCCGTCAATGATGTATTGTTGGTTGTTGACGGAAAAGCCCGGCCGAAGTGATAAAGCCAGGACATACAATAGTTTAGGCAGGTTGTGTCGCGGTTCTCACGAGCTGTAGCGATGGCTTCCTGCATGGCGGGAATCGCCTCGGTGTGATTACCGAAATCGGCTTGGAGGATTGCAAGATTGAGTAGAGCATATTGGTAGAAGGTTCGGTCGCGGGACTGCATAGTGTAGTCAAAGTAGCGATGAAGAGCATCGAGGGCTGAGGTGTAGTCACCACTGCGCCATGAATCGAGGAACTTGAGGTAATGAGAGAGTTTGGGAGTGCCTGCGCCGGCAGTTGTCATTTGCATAAGTCGAGTTTTCATGCTTGGAGGAAGTCTGCTTCCAAGACCTGGTCTGTGTTAGTGGTTACGGTGCGTTCAGAGGTGGTTGATTGTACTTGCTTTGCATTTCTGACACTTGAAACTCCATCAACTTCTCCACGTCGTATGTACTGAGGGTCTTGCTTGTATCCTCCGCCACAGTATCTACCAGCGATCGAAACATGATAGTTGCCAGCGGATGCGAGGAATCGATACCCATGTCAGCCAGATTGGTATCCAGTGCATTATGCAACGCATGAGGATTCTTCCTTATATATGCTGTCTTCGTTGGCATCCTGTAGGCAATCAGGTCCGTCCATACTGCAATGCTGTCCTGAAATTGAAGTCTCATATACTCGAGACTACATCGCCGAATGAAGACACCCAAAGGCGACGTTCTCACAATCCTACCGGCCTCGTCTGGTGGAACACCTTCGTCTCGTTCTTTGAGCAATTGCTCGCGTGTCTTTGCAAGGAGGAGCTGAAGACTGGAAACAAACGTGTTGAGAGCATCAGCACAATCGATTGCCCATAGTCTCTTTAGAAGTAAGTCCCAGACCGTTCTCCCTGGAATTTTCGAAGGTTGGCCAGCAAGGGCGCGTTCCAGGTCCAGAATTGATCCATTGCCATATTGTTCCAGCAACTCGGAGGACGAACTTGAGTCCGTTAGAATCCTTGAAATCAACAAATTCAGCACAGTAGCAGTGCCCGACAAAGGAACGTTGCCCTCTGTGTAGATGACTGCTAAGACAAGAAGCGCTATCTTGGCAGGTGTGAGGAAACGACCCATCTTGATTGGTATGCAACAATCATGTCGAACGTCAATGTCATAGGTTTGTGAATGTCAGTAAAAGCAAGCGTACTGTTGACACAGTACTAATACCACTTCAATTCCAGCTCAGTGCACAATTCATATACCCCAGCAACACGGCCACCCAAGAACGGAAGTCACGAAGGAGCGGCGTTTGTGATTGGCTGAGGAATAAAATTCTATATAAAAAGCGCGTCCCCCAACTTGACTCTTCAAGAATTGATGTCAGAACTCGACATACCCAACAAATAGAGCAGATAAAACGAATTTACCAACATACAATCATGGCGTACACCAGCACTGATCTTGGCCCAACGCTACCACTTTTGGCAACTGGCAAAGTTCGGGAACTCTACGAAGTCGACTCGCAGACACTCCTTTTCGTCGCATCTGATCGAATCTCGGCATACGATGTGATCATGAAAAACGTAAGTCAACCTCTTTAAGTCCTACATTGGACTAATAACTCCAGGGGGTGCCGAATAAAGGCAAAGTGCTCACTCTGATGACTGCATTCTGGTTTGACTATCTTCGAAAACAGATTCCAGATCTAAAAACTCATTTCCTCGGTCTCAAGGTTCCAGATGCAGTCCCTGAGCAAGCAAAGGAGCAGCTTCGAAATCGAAGTATGCTTGTCCGGAAACTCAAGATTTTCCCTGTCGAAGCCATTGTTCGTGGCTACATAACTGGCTCAGCTTGGTCTTCATACAAGAAGACAGGTGAAGTCAATGGTGTGAAATTGCCAGAAGGTCTTCAAGAGTCACAGGAGTTCCCCAAGCCGATATATACTCCCAGCACCAAGGCTGAGCTTGGCCAACACGATGAGAACATCTCCGTGGAGCGTGCAGCGGAAATCGTCGGACCCAGATATGCACAACAAATCGAGCGTCTTGCGCTCCAAATTTACACCGCTGCGAACGAGTACGCCAAGAAGCAGGGGTTGATCATTGCCGACACTAAATTCGAGTTCGGGCTTGATGAAGCGACAGACGAGGTCATCTTAGTAGACGAGATACTGACACCGGACAGCTCGCGCTTCTGGTCAGCGAAGACATACAAGCTTGGCCAGTCGCAGGAAAGCTTCGACAAACAGTACTTGCGAGACTGGCTCACTAGTAACGGCTTGAAGGGCAAGGAGGATGTCGAGATGTCGGAGGAAGTGGTGCAGAATACCTCAAGCAAGTATGCTGAGGCATTTCAGATATTGACTGGTAAAACTCTTGAACAGGCCTTGAAATAGCTCGTCGGTGTTGGGCTGGTTTGAGGGAGTGGTCTTCTGGTGCATTGGCGTAGCTTGTCCTCGTGACCAACAAGGTTGAATTGAAATCCGATACTTCAGCTCGTGTTTTGGCGTCGCTGTGCTCTGCCGATATCTGCCATTCTCTCAGTGAAGGACTCTTTCTTTTCTGGCATATTTCTGCGTTCTTCCGCTCGCTGCGCCATCTTCTCGACAGTATTCTCACTAAGCAGCGCGCTGCCTTGATCTCCCTCTTGCCATCCAGTTCTTCCATCGATTTGCCCTCTATCATTTAGATTCGTCGCCCATACAGCACTGATCGCAAGCTCAAAAGGACCAGGTTCTCGATCAATCAGACCAATTCCGAAACTCTTCACCTTTTGCCTCAACATTTCAGATTGTGGCTCCGTAATGAAGCCCTGGTTTGTTCGAACAAAATCATGCAGTCGAACGAGTACAGTCTCCCACTGTCCCGGACTATTTGACGATACTGCACCTCTATGATTCTTCGTCAATAGCTTGTGTTGGTGAATATCCGATTCGACAATGGAATCAGTCTGTATGTTGATAAAGTATTTCCTCCCATCACTTTTGACGCGCAGAGCTAGGTAAGAATACGGCTCCATGTTCCAGAACAGTTCTCCAAATAGTGTTCTTCCACGATCCTGATTCCTAAAAGCTGCGTAGCCAGTCTTCATCACGTCCGGTCGATCGTGCGGGAGTTTCGTGGATATGTTACCGTGGAATGAAATATGCGCCGGTGACGAGGTAGCAGGATCGGCTTCCTTCTGTGTAATGTGGGCAGTCGAGAAGCCACCTATGGTCTGGTCGGTCATAATCTTCATCCATGTTGATGTCTGGGGATCTTCGAAGTCAAGCAACGGTTGGGGAATTGTGGTGATGGTTAGCCCTTCGAGATTGATTACTGAAAGATGTCAGTCATCCTTCGTCGTCCCTCGCCATGCCTTTCTGCCTACCGAATCTGGCTTGCCTCTGAAATTCTTGGTTAGTCTTTTGCCAGAGGCCTGGCGCCGCAAAGCGCGCGAGACTGGCTCGAAACATCATTCGAAGACCGGAACAGGTCGTGTGGAACTCGTCAAATGCTCTCAAGCATTTTCGCAACGTCGATTGACCTGGTTCGCCCTGTAGTGGTAATGGTGTAGATGTGGAATATAGATGTTGTGCTCGTTTATGCTTCTCGGTCTACTCTACTCTCTCAAGTGCGTCATATTGGGTCGAACCAAATGAGGAAAAGCGTCGATAGGAGAACAATAAATTAATTCTTATCCTTTTTGCAACAGAACTGCTTCTTCTAGTTAGATGTAGTCCTATCTGAACATATATCCATGCCAGTATACCGTCTATGTCAACCACCTGCTGGTGTTCTGGAGCCGAAACTCATCCTCCCTTGACGTATGTCTTCTGGACTGTAGCCAGCTCAGCCACACCTTCTCGTGTATTACCTGCGCCATCACTGATTCGGCACTGACTATTACATGTGAAACATTCCTCTTCAAACAAGACTTGCTGGGTATCTCCGACATGATGTCCTGAAGCTTGATTCGTTCAACTTTGAGTCGTGCAGAACTGCTCTCCGCTTGTGTTTGTGGTTGTGTTAAGAGCTAGCTCTGTCATCGTCCTGTTCCTGTCTCGTGCTCCTGAAGAGCTTTCGTGTTGTTTCCCTACATGGTTTCCGAGAAAATGCTCTGTTTGTCTGTCAGTCTATCCAGAGCTTAGTGTCTTTACCACTGTTGTCCCCTTGATACAGACTTTGAAGGCTAGAGGGAGGACCGTCGAATAGTGAGGCACTAACAAAGCTGTCTCATGTTCACATTAGGGACATGATGTCTACGGGCCAGCAGTGATGGAATGGATTCATCTTGGTGAGTGATAGGAGCAAAAGCTTTCTTATGCTTCTCCATATTTTGCCAAAGATGTCTGGACTGCTGTGTGGTCCCTTAAATCTGGTACGAGCAGGGGTCGGTCTTCTTCCAGTGCTCGAACAGCTTTGCAAGGCTCATGAGAGTAACAGTAGATAGGTGAGAGCGCCATCCTGTGTCGTCGGCGCATAATCAAGGGTTTGCAAGGCTTTGATATGTGGTCGTTTAGCTGCAGGACTCTTCTGCAGGAGGACAGTCCTCGTGACAGGAAGATGCAAAATTAAAGCTTGCTGTCGTTTGACCATATGCTCCAGCCTTGCTCAAGGCTCTCCAAGGCGATGAGGCGGAAGTACCACACGATAAGCACGATAACGGGTGTCCTCCAGCTATATCAGTGGCAAACTTCTTCCTACACAATTGACACTCACACAACACACCAAACCAATATTCACCGCGTCTCTCCAGCGATACCGAGTAAGTCATCTCAACAAATCTCACCAGATTGCTTGCCAACAGACCTCTCAAAACACAATCAGTATTGTGCTGGATACTGCATCACATTAGCCTCTGAGTCACCGTCATATACTTACTATCAAGCAGGCAACAAACCCTCAAACAGCGAGAGCTGCAGACCGGTTTCCATCCCTCAAGCCTGAAACGTGTGCTTGGGCCACAAGTGTCCTCAGTAAGTGACTTTGATATCGCTGACAGCTCGCTCTGTTTGCACCGCTGAGAGTCGCACTAATGCATATAAATAATCGACTTAGCTTGCTACCATGGCTCATCCTTTTGACTCCTCTGCTCAGTGGCTTCCAAAAACAAACAAACCAGTCTACAAATCTTATCGAACACGATTAGTAGAAGAGAACCCTGTGCTCTTCCAATACTTCAGCGGTACTCTACCTGACCTTCGAACGCTTCGCATCAAACCATCACGAAACAATATGCAGTCCTCAGAAAGTCACCCAGATCTGCAGTCTCTAGAGAAATTGAGCCTTGAAGGTAATCGCACCAACGCGTCCACACCGGTTGCACGACACAAGCCAGGTAAGTGGTACATCTATCCCCTTCTGGAAATACACTGACAGTTTACAGCTGGGCCTCACTCCCGAAGCGTCATAATGACTCCACCAGAGAACGAAGCGCCCGAGCCGTCTACCAACGTTCAAGGCATTTACCTCTCATCCAAGGACGATGATGATGTCTTTAGCGAAGATGTCCAACCCCGAACCAGTGCTGTACCTACCTCTCTTCCCCTCGCCGTTCCAGTCGTTGGTAATGAAGTTATCGAGTACAACTCCAGCAATGCCAAGCAAGCCCCGCGAGGTGACCGACTGAATGCACCTGTCACTCCGGGCAACGCTCAGGGTGTTCTGCCACCAGACGCTCTAGTCTTTGTTGCAAAGTGCGGAAATTGTATATCTAGTGAAGAGTTGGACTGACAGTTGATAGTCTCGCCATGGACTGCACCGATGAGCAGCTTGAACACTCTTGCCACCAAACCTTTGACCAATACGGAAAATGCCACGTCAAAGTACGACGAGATAAGCACAAACACCCATTCGCTCTTATTCAATACTACGTATGTGTTAATTAAGCTTCTTGCAAGACGTATCGCTAACAGTATGCAGGAAGCTCGAAATGCCGATGCGGCCATTGAAGGTGGTCGCAATTTGATTGTCGATGGACGAAAGATTCGAACTGAGCACGCTCAAGCTCGTCGTGAGTACATCGCTCAAAACGGTGATACTGGCTCATCCGTCTCGACAGGCTCCGTTGTCCTCAGTCGAGTCAGTGGCGGTGCTGTCACTCGAGAAGAAGCCGAGGAACTCCTTGCGCACTACGGTCCAATCGAGCAGATGCAGCCAACCACTCATCAAGACAAGCGACTTCATGGTGTTCCTGAAGGCATGTGGGTCAAGTTCGCCTACTACCTTGACTTCAAAGATGCTGTCAAAGTAAGCTTTTCCTTGATACCATGTATGTTGTACTAACACAAAACCAGGGCTTCAATAACACCACTTCTCTCTACCAGGTTACTGAACCACCAAACCTTGAACCACGCACTCGACATGTTGCGGGCGGCGCACCTATCGTTCAAGGCCTCCGAACTCCTCGATCATCCACAGACCAGAAATCCATCTTTGTTGGAAACCTCCCATCCGATACAGAAGAAGCTGAATTGCTCGAAATCTTCTCTCGATATGGCGAGATCAAAGGCTGTAACATCATCCGCAAGCCAATCACAGGTAAGAAGAAGGAGAATGCTTTGGCTCGAACATTTCTAACATTCTTCAAGGTGGTCAAGGTTTCAACATCTTCGGCTTTATCGAGTTTGTCAATGTTGGTCAAGCCGATCACGCAGCTGAATCTGAAATCGATATTCGTGGCCAGCGTATCCGAGTTGAGCCAAAAGAATACTCCGCTCGACGACACACTCGACTTCAACCATTCGGTCAATCTCCTATTCAAGAACGACAGCCACGAACCATCAACTGGGGTCCATCTGCCAACACCTACCAACCTGCTCACGCCATGCCCGGCGGCTTCTATCCAGTTTACGCCCAGTCTCCTATGAACGGCTTCTCACCATTTCACCAAGGCATGTACGGCTATGCTGCGACTCCTCCGAACTCTGGTGGTCGACGAGGTGGCCAGCCTGGATACATGATTCACGGCTCACCACACCCAGCGGCTCAATACATTCCAATTGGATATGGACCTGCTGGCACGCAAGCTATTCAAGATCCCAACCAAGACGATCACCAGATGCAACACCAGCGATACCAATAAGCTGCTATCTCTACAATGCTCATCTAAATTGATAGAACCAACACAGGGATCCTGCCATAGGAGGAAATACCCTCAAACCAAAACCCCAAAACGAAGTTATGTCATTGCGTTCAAGATGATGAGCTAAAGCCAAGCAAGCAGGCACGAAGAGTGTCCTGCTACCTGCTCACAAGGTCCTCCCATGCATTTGATCTACACAGATCAACAGCAGACAAAGACTATAGTTGCTGGAAGTAAGCCAGCCAGCCAGCCAGCTATGTCATGAGCTATTTCAACCAGCTGGCATGAATCTTCTATGATTGCTGCACTGCACTACACTCCAAATTTTATCCAGAAATACACAAAAAAACTGAACGGTCCTGAATGATGGCTAGATAGTTCCATAAATGAGACTGGATAGTCGTCAGAAATCAATGCTATACCTAAATTTCGTTCTTCGTAGCCAGCCATCCGATTTTCCTTCGTCGGCCTTAGTCTCAATGTCCGATCCTCTGTAGATGAACGTAGTGTAAATACCTCACAAATCCTGGAACTACGACAGCAAACATGCAATATGGCAACAGCTCATCTCGTACTGTAGAACAATTTAGACAGCGAACCACGCTGTACACACCTTCCTAGATCTGTAGTAGCCTCGCGCGCGTACCATTGAATACGGTAGATAGATCTGACTCTGCTGCAATGCAAGGAATGAAGTGTCAATGTGACGCTTGGGAAGTGCTGGGTTATGTACTTAACATCGTGTGTCGGGACGTGTACAGGGGGCGATGAACGTGAGTCGCGGATCGTGGATCGTGAAACTCATGGACAACCCGAAAGCAGTAGGTATATTTTATTCAAGGTTGGAGCGGAGTCGAATTTGGGTGATTTCTTACTGGGAGGCTGCAAGGGCACAATTGCTGGTAGTAGACAGGTGGAAGGAGAAATTAGTATATGCATTATCTGCTATGGCGGTGCTATGGGGTTTTCTAGTTTAGACGGACGTAGTTGCCTGTAACACAGTTAATCAATGACTCGAACACGGGGGAAAGGTATGCAAGGAAGCATGTTGTGTATGATCAGACTTACCAGGAAACTGCCCGTGTCTACCACCTATTCTCCCGTTCCACCACTCGTTCTCGTTTTGTGTCCTCGACACAATCTCGATGACGTCTCCGGTCATGAAGCTCAGATCTCCTTCCGCTTGCGCTTCGTAATCATACAGAGCAGTTACGGTTTCTGCGCCTGGCGCTCCGCTGAACCTCTTTGGTTTCGGCTTTGGTGGTGGAGGCTTTCCTTTCGCTGCGATGGCGGCGCCTAGCGCAGGACTTGAGGGTGCAGATCCAGATCCTAGGCCGGATGAGTATGGTGGAGGAGGATTTGTTTCGCCGGCCTCGGGGTCGTGAGGGCGGCCGTATTTAGAGACATAGGGTGTTGAAGATTCTGATTTCTTGCCTGAGCCGTATTTTGATTGTATGGTTGAAGATATGGTCGATGATCGCTTCGCGCCACCTGCGCCCTTGAAGTGGACTATTGATAGCGCTTCTGCTTGCTCTTTGATGTCCCCTCGCTTCTTTTCGAAAGAGGCTTCGATGTCTGTGGTTAGGTCGAAATAGCCGATGTTAATGGCTTGCATTTTCTCGTGCAAGGTATAGAAAACATTAAGTTGCATGTAGTAAAATGACTGGAACAGTGGGCGAATGAATTCTGCTTCGAGAGTGAAGAGTCTCGGTAGTTCATCCTTCAGCAGGTTGTTGAAATATTCGAAGTCTTGCGTAGCTTGTTCCACGTCATTCTCTGCCTTGTACATGGCCTTTTCGTCCTTCAAATTCTTCTCTTTCTTATCTTGCAACCTCTTGAGTGCTGCGCGATGTCTGTCAAAATCGAGCTGCTTGTGTTGTCTTTTTATTACGGCTTTACGAATAACCTTGACGACTTCTAGAAGCTGGTCTGCTGGAGCTATTACACGCTGTTCAATCATTTCGAGTTCCGGTTGGAGCGTCGCTTTCAGGTCTGCCATGATCGCTTCGTACTCTTCACATGCTCGAATACCTTCCGGGTTGCCTTCGGGGATTAGAGAGTTGGGATCGGACATGCGGCCGGAGATGGGCTTATAGATTTCTTCTATGCCTTTGGAGAATTCAATCTGGTGGTCGAGCATTCCTGAAGACCTGTCAGCTTGTCGTAATGCCTCGAGTAGCAGCTGGGTGTACCATTGATAGCCTCGAAGTACTTTTTAGATTCATCGTGTAACTTCTTGGTCTCCTTCTCCAGATCATCGAAACGTCTCTCAGCGTCTATAAAGATAGCATCCTTCGTGATATCTCCTATGTTGAACTTCTGCTTGAACTGCTGAGGAGTCCTGGTAATACCCTTGGTGAGGCCTTTGATACTCATTCTGCTCTACTACCAAGAACACCGACACTCGCAGTGGAAACACGAATGCGCCAACCGTGCAATGCTATTTTTGAGATGCGACAACAGCAGAACGCAAACCAGGGACTGCGGCGAGAATGATATTGGGAGGACTGAACGCACAAAGACTGGATTAACAGAGTGTTTGGTGAGAATGAGACAGGTGGGCTACTGTAATTAGGTACATGTATCTATTGATCAGGCCGCTGGTTTGCCGTGCTGTTTGGATCCTCTCTCGGTGCTGTGCACAATTGACTCTGTGTAGATGACGTATGCGCCGAGCATAGTGGCTGTGACTTGACTTGTGCTTGCAGGTGCATGAGATGCATAATTCTTCTGCCTGATCGATGTGACTGCAGCATATCAAGATGAAACATGCTTTAACACAAATACGGGGACGATACTAGTATTTGATAAGATGGTATGACAGATTACCATTGATGAAAGTGTTCGCTACAAGGCGCTACCGAGCCTTGTTGCTGCTTCAGGCTAACGCTATCTGAAGGGTTAACATGTTATTACAACAAGTTTGACCCTGAATCAAAGCCCTTGACAGTCTCGCTTGTTGATGGACATTCTTCATATGAAGCCGTATACAGCTCCTCTAGATCCATCGACCGCTGCCTCCTCAGTACCCATGTTCCGAAAACAATGCTCAGTGCCACCTTGACAAGCGAGGCCTGCCCATAGAAGTTATAGCTTACACTCTCAGCCTCTACGAGAACCGCTTGACGGGAAATCACACACTTGACAGTGCTCGGATTTCTAATGTCGCTAGGAAAGTTCGAACGATTCTTGCCTTTCCCGTGCGCAGTGAAGATCCTCGGGTGCCTATCCGAAGGCTGTCTGTGGAAATGTCGGAATTGGACAGAATAGCCTGCCGCATGCTACTACTTGCAACAACGTGCCCAAGAGCAAAGGCAAATGAAGCTTCCTCTACTGAGGACGCAGAATCTTGTTTCGGTCCTTCGAGTTGTGTCAATTGACATGGCGACCATGGAGTTAGTGTCATATCGGTGGGACCAGGGTAAGTTCAAAGGCAAGGAGTTTCTTCATCACCTCGATCTCCTCGCATGACTAAAAGGGATTTTCAGAAGGCGTGCGAACCAAACGTGTTCTCTCAATCATCTTCGTTCGGCATAATCTCTTCGTCTAACACCATGTTCATCCTTGCAAGATGAAGATGTTATAGGCTTCTGCCTGTCGCACACTACTGCATGGAGACACACGGTCTAACTAGGGGTCTGTTGTCCTTAGCACACTCTCGACGAGAACCTAGTCCCAGGTCCGGTTCTCGAACAGACCGTCGTGTTCGGATAGTAATAATGGTGCGTCCTAGCGCGTTTCAACCTATGCTCAAGGTTGGACACTTCCGGGTGGGTGTTCCATACACTGATTACCTGTGTCTCGCGGATGCTGGTTAATAACTTCTGCTGGTGAGGGCGCCAGCAAGTGCTGTTGAGATGCTCGGATACTTAGCCGTAACAGCGCGGGGTGGCCAGCGAAGGTTTCGGATGTGTTTTCCAGACGGGTGGGAATGCATTATATAACACGCTCAGCTCTCTTTTCCCCTACCATATTCGGAAAAGTGGACACTGAAAAAGCGGCGCGACTACCCAATGCAACCCAAAGCACCAGCGCTATCGTCCAATCACAATCAACATCAAACTCGAGCATTAAGGAGATGACCACATGATCAACCCGATCCTCTTGAAGATGTGGTCGGGAGCATGTTGACTACCTATCATAGTGAGTTTTATGGAATTAGCAACTTAATCGGGCTAAAACTACGAGAGCAGACTAGTCATGGAGTTAGACAAGACCTCCGCGAGTTTGGAGGTGCTTATCATTGCTCATATATTGATGGATATGATCGTTGCATACCACTGTCCATGGTCTCGACTACCGGCATCTCAACTACAACACAAAGACGTTCACAATGACAGCGATTTTCAACTACCTTGGATTCAAAGGTCGTGAGGCGGTGGTTGAGGACAAAAGTCCTGTTAGGGCACTGCCAGCAAGCTGGTACACCTCACAGGAGATGTATGAACTGGAGAGGCGGGCCATCTTCTCCAAGAAGTGGCTGCTCACTACCCATCAAGTCCGGCTTTCGCAGCCAGGTGATTGGCTGAAATTTGAAGCCGCTGGTTACGAGTTCATACTATCTCGAGGGCGAAAGGACGACAAGATTCACGGCTTTCACAACGTATGCCGACATCGTGCCTATCCGCTTGTTGAAGGTCGCCAAGGGACGACTAAAATATTCTCTTGCAGATACCATGGCTGGTCATATGGTCTCGATGGTAAACTTGCAAAGGCACCGAAATACGATGAGTTGGAAGGCTTCGACAAAAGTCAGAACAGCTTGTTCCCCATTCATGTCAAGGTTGATGCCAAAGGATTTGTCTGGGTCAACCTAGACGCTGCACCAAATCCAGAGCCATGGGAGAACGACTTCGCAGGGATTGACATTCAAGAAAGATATAATCAATACAATTTCGATGACTACGTCTTCAGCCACGAGTACTCGATGGAAGGATCGTACAATTGGAAGATTCTTTCCGATAATTTTAATGAATGCTACCATTGTCCTACCACTCATCCTACTATACCTCAGCTCGCTGATATCACAACCCATGACGTCGAAGGCGAGTTCGGATATATAAAGCACCAGTCAACGCCCACAGAACAACAGGAGAAAGATGGCTGCGCCATTTCCAGTACTTACTACTTTCCCAATGTCTCATTATCAGTTTTGTGCGTATCATTCCCCTATCACCTCGATCGAAGACAGTCCTAACTAATACGAATGCAGGCCCCACTACATCATGCTTCAAAGGTTTCTCCCCAGTGGTCCTTCAAAATCGGCAATGAACTACCAGATTTTCCGCAACAAAAACTCTACCGAGGAGCAATTCAGGTTGATCAGTGACCTATATGCACAAGTTGTCTCTGAGGACAAAGGTCTTTGTGAAGCCGTGCAACGAAACCTGAACCAGGGCCTCTTCAGGAACGGTGAACTACATCCGAGACTGGAGAAGGGTCCTCTATACTTCCAGCAGAAGGATCGTGAGGTGATCAAGGCACATGTCGAGCTTGAGAAGGCGGCCAAGCAGCAAATTTGGCCTGCCAGGCAGAACTTGCCTATGTCTGCCTCCATCAGTGCAGAGGATGAGAAGCTTTGCTCTGGTTTGGCTTGTCAGACAAACCAGCAAACGCTTGTTTGGTAGTGCGGGCAGTTTCACACTGAATTGTGCTTTTAGCTTCCGTCAGTCCTAATTTGAAGCGTAGATTGAGCGTTGAGCTAGAGGTGATTTATGTAATTAGCATAACGAGCCTATGAATTGCTCACTAGTCTGGATTGTGCGAACAAGAACCTGGGTACATGTATAAGTCTATTGAATTTCGTGATCACGATTTTCAAGTGGCAGGGTTCCCTGTTTTGGCGGTACGTTTCCCATCGAAAACCACATTTGTTGATGTAGCTATCTAACATGTTTACCAAGATTTGCACGGCTTCTTCCTCCTTCCAAGCAGTTCAACACGCGAGCACGAAAGATGTGATTGTAGACGTACACTAACGGCAATTCATCGGCGTTGGGTCCTTGAGGTTAGATGTACTTTTGCGAATTTTAACCGCTGCGAAATGCAGCGGAATCATATGATTGATGTTCTCAAGTGAATTACTTCATCTCTTGTCAGTAACCTAGTAAGTGATCACTGAATGGTGAAATAGCTACGATCTTTCTACTCAGAGATTACCTATATCGAATCGTTTCGACTCGTTACAAGATCTTGCTTACCTATGATGGTTTGGTAGTCAGGATGAATTATCCAAATCGGGAAAACAGATTGCGAGTGACGAATTTCGAACGACCAAGCTTCTTCTTCACTTGATTTCGAGGATGGACTAAGCCGCTTCATGCGATAGTCTCTGAAGGAATTCAATGGATATATGGTCATCAGTTACAGGCACAGAACGAAGCCGGGAGCATCCTAACCTATGCGAACCGATTACAGAAGTGATAAACTGAAACCGCAAAAGCGCGTGAACACAAGCTAGCTCTGACATACAAGCGGCATTCATATACTTCCGAAGAGCGTTTCGAACTGCACGACAGGATCGAAAGAAAATGATGCAGAGAACTTGTGGGAACTAGGTACTTACTGTGTCCAGACGCCTTACCAACACGCGCTGAATGCACCGTGCTCGTCAGACAATATCTAGCTTGCATCCGCCCGCCTTCAAGAAGAAAAGTTTAAAGCATTGCGGTTCAGTAAGCGAAAGGCATGAGAGGCAGTCGAGGTATCAGATGTTGACGATCGAGGAGAACGGGCGAGGCCAACAGCGCATCGAGCCATGTCCCTCTAACTGTGCCATCGACAAACACCGGTATCATTAGAGAATTGACAGCCTCATTTTCAAGTGGATAACGGATGCTCAATGGCAGGTAAGAAACTAAGGAGATCCTGGACTATGGGGGCCACTGTTTGCAAAGTGGTCCTAACATAACAGAGGTTATATATCGTGAAAGACACCCCAAAGACGGTGTAGTAACAGGCTCTTTGTCACAGTTAGGAAATCAACCCTCACGATCTGGAGAGGCATCTCTGCTGGCTGTGGTGGTTGAGATACCAGGTCTGGCATGGCTGTTGCATCTGCTTTGCGTAGCTTAGCTTAGCTTAGTCACCACGTAGTACCTGCCAAAGACTATAGTACTGTACTAGCACTACATAACTTTGGCATACCGTACTTTCTCTCGTCACATTTGATCAATTAATACAGTGCTAACGATAGCAGACCAATATCACCTCACGAACCGGGTGCTGGAGAAAGCGCAATCTACAGCTAGG